>VYXB01001646.1:345363-358077 GCA_013397135.1 Pachyramphus minor
CGCCCCGCCCCGCGCGGGGCTGATCCGGCAGCGCGCGAGAGAAGCGGCCCCGCCGGGACACCCGCGGGCGGACCGCGCCAAGCACCGCCCTCTGTCACACCGGCGCCCGGGCAGAGGGTCCGCCCGGATGGGCTTGTCCCGGCGCTGCCGGCAGGGAGGGCGGGCAACAGAGACCCCCGGTGGGGGCAGGCCCCCAGGCTCTCCCCCCTTTATAGACGAAGGCCGGTGCCGTTTCCCTGCCCTTGGCCCCGGCCCAGAGGTGCAGAGGTGACTTCCCCTCCGGTACCGCCGAGCTCTCGGCGAGCTGTAGCCCCCCTTTCAGTGCCCGCTCCGGGGTGCGCAGCGCGATGCTCGGCTGGAACGGCCGCTCCTGGCACCGTGCAGGGCAAGCAGGTGAAGATTTGTGATTGCAGAGAGAACCAATGAGCAGTGACAGGTGTGAGGGAGCCCTGCCCACCCCACGGGCACAGCTGGTGACACGGAGTCACAGGTCCCGCTGGGCACACACCGCCCGGGTCCGCGGCAGTGAAGGGGCTCCCATGACACCGAGGAAATCGCTCTGTCCTTCTCAAAAGCGACGTGCACGTTCTGGCCTGGCTAAGTCCCCCCGTGTCTGTCAGAGCTTGACGAGCACGGATACTGCAGCTTCCTCGAGCCTGTGGAACTGGACCACAGCTAATGCCTGCACAATGCAAACCAAGACTGGAACGGTTGTTTTCTTTGATGTGTGTTACTAAACACACAACAAGGATATTTTCCCTTAGATCCTCCTGGGAGCAGAACTTCTTTAAAAAGACCTGTTGGTGCTCTGGCTTTGCTAAGGACCAAAGCTGCTTCTGAGCCCAGACGAAAGGAGGATGATGTGATGGGCCTCTTCTAAGACAGAAGAAAGGAAAATTCCTTTTTCCTATTTTCAGCAGCTGCTAATCTTGTGGAGCGTGAAAGGCACATTGATGAAGAGGCTCCAGAATGACAGGCTCACTCCCGACGGTCAGAAAGCTCATTTGGTACAGCGTCCTATAAATACCCACAAATACTAATGCAGCCACAGGATCAGCTAAAACAATTGTTTTCTTCAGCTCTTCAAAATATGCTGAAAACGGAAACTTTTCTAGTTGCCACATTGGCAAAGAGCTACCATTTCCTTGATGAGTTCCAGGGAATTTATGTCTCTCCTTGGACATTCTTCCAAGACGATCCATAAGCTTAGCAGGGACATGAGGTAGCCGCACAGTTGTTGCACCTCACAGTTTGCATTATGGCAAAAGGTAATGCCAGACTAAAAGAGGCAACCCTGGGCGCTGAGGAACAGGCAACTCCCTGAGGCAAGTCCCAGACCTTCGGGTGATGCCTTGGTGGGGTAAGCAGGGCCAGCCCACACTGAGCTCCTCCCCAGGGCTCTACTCAGCGTGGCAGCCAGAGCCCGTACGGACAGACCTGCCTTGCTGCCTCTTCTCCAGCAAGAAATGGGCACGTGGCTTAGCCAAGGAGCACAGCCACAGTGCCTCTGCTCTGAGCCAGCTCGCCTCCAGCCATGTAGCTCTCCTGCCCCAGGGATGTCAGGCCGGCATACACAGGGGCCTTGAGCTTCCATGTGGGTATCCAAGCAAGACCAAGCAACAAAAAGGAGATGAAAGAAATGGTGGGGCCAACGCAGCTCCTCCAGCTGACAGAGATCCTCAGTGTGGTACCAAACACAGCAAAGCTGGAGAGCTGCTGGGCTCATTTTGCAGCACCCTGTGTTCGTAGCTGACACCACACGGGACCCCAGGCTGCTCCCCACACACACACAGCAGCTGTTGCCACAAACAGCCTTCCCATTCTTGCCAGGGAGATGGGCACAATCGTTCATTCTGGTCACAGCCCTCACTTCAGTATTCACTGGTATCTTTGGAACAGGGAACTGTGGGGACTTCACATGGATCACATCACCTTGGGATCATCCTCAAACATAGTGAACCACCAAGTCAGCTCTGTGCATGCACAGAAGTGTCCATCTCTCCCCTCCAAAGCTTAAGCAGTTCCTTCTGTGTTTCTATGGCTCATTAGAGTAACGAGGTCCATGATCAGACAGACAAGGTTGCTTGGGACACCAGCTCCTTCTCCCAGCCAGCACAGCCTGGGGATGGACGAACTGCCGCTGCAGCAGTTGGGAACAGCTCCACTGCCATGACTAACACAACCACCCTGCTTCCACAGCAGCATGCACCCTGCTCTATCACATGTCTTTGGGAGCACTGTCTGGCTTCCTAGATCGTTCCTGTACCACAAAGACTATGTGCATTTGTGCGGATGAGGATGAATAAAGCATTTTTAAGGGGTTACTGAAGCAGCGTATGAACTCTGCTACATCTAGCTAATGAACCATTCTCCTCCTCAAGATGAGCTTTTTTTACCAGGAGACACAAATCCCTAATGAACTGAATCTCCCGCACCTGAAATCATACCTCACGTTAGAAGTACACACAGTTACTACAGCAGTGTGATCTGTATAATACCACAGGTGCTATTTGAACATGGATTTTTCATCCAGCATGCCAGCAAACCCCCAAATATTTTCATTTAATTTCTGTGCAATAAAATGATAAGAAAGAAGCCATTTGAATTGAAGTGCTGCTGGTATCTTTCAGGTTTCCCAGCTCCCGCTGTTTAAAACTCAAATTGTTATTAAGGCACAGAGGTACTGAACTGCACAGGATTCCATGTATGGATGATGTGGGATAAACTGGCTCGCTCTTACCTTTCCAGGGACACATGCACAGATAAGCACCAAGAGAGGAGATGTACGAAGAGTTTGTGCAGTCTGAATCATGAATAATTTTTATCAGCACGCTGATAAAAGCTGCTGCTATGATGGTGATTGGTGTCGTAGTTGCTTTTGTTAAGAGAGGTGAAATACCAAGTTCTTTTAAAAATCTTCATTGTCATTCCATGGCAGATATGGGTCTGGCTTGGTTAACTGGGTTAATGATTTGGCATGCTGAGCTATATGCAGAAGTAAAATTGTAAAGAATATATTCAAAAATCCTGTTATGGATATTCAACAAATTACACATCACCATTGTTATGGCAAGCAGCACAAAGGAAAACAGTTCAGACAGGTTTAACAGCCATAACGACAGTGTTGGAACCCCATTCCTTGTGAATTGTTTGCGAAAAGTTACTCTGTCATTTAGAAGCAAGGAATGCCAAGTGTTTTCACAAAAATACTCTCCTGAGTGTGAAGAGAGATGCTTAAAAAAATTCACGTGATAGAAATGAAATGCTTTTGCCCTTTCCTGTCTCCACTGACAGAATCTAAAGGTGTTTCTTCTAGGAATAAACCCAAGACTTAACCAAGACAATGTGTGTGAACTCACTGTTACTTGCAATACGTCACTGCATTTGTGATGTGCAACTGCCAATTCCAAGGTTCAGCAAAATCAGGTAAATACCCCAAAACATGTATTTCTTCCAAAAGGTTCTCCAGGGAAGTACACTGTGCCTAAGGCTCTGACATCCAACTACCTTGCCTAACATGACGTGTAGAAGTTGAAGAGAACACACATGACCAGGACCTAAGGATACTGCACTCACTCAGAAAGGATGAAAGCACGTACTCCCCTATCAGGAAGCTGAGCTCGGTCCCCTTCCACACTCTGGGGTTTAGATCCATCCTTCTTGCTGTTCCTTCTGCAATTCTGAGCCCATTTATTTCCCTCAGAAATATAAGACTACACTCAAATCATCTATCATCTGTAGCAAAACTGCTGGCTACGGGGTATTCACGCCAGGCTAAAGTGAAGCATAACCCAAGAGCCTTGGCCCCTTTAATGCACCCCGAGGAAAGATGTTTTGCTGTGCAAAACCCCATAAAGAGTTTGTGGATATTTAAGCCAGTAGCCTTAACACGAAACACAGTGTTTACCTGTTTAATGAAAACAGGGCCAACAATGCTTTGTTCTTCTAAACGGGCACTGGCTCCAGACAGGGAACACGTGGCCGCCTAGGGGGTTGCAGTGCTGGAGCCCCAGTTATGCCAGGAGAGCATCACACAGCTCCAGACGGACTGACACAGGTACCAAGGGTCAGCCTTTGCTGCAGGCAGCAGTGCCAGGGAGCAGCTGCCCCACTGTGCCCCACACACTGTCCCTGCAGCCCCTCACACCCTTTGCTGAGCCGGAGGTCTGGCTTCACTTTGGTGCCTGCTCCCAGCACTCCAGTGGCACTAAAAAAGTAACAATTATTTTGCCCTAATATACACCCATAAGCCAGTTAGAGGAGAAAAAACTGAAATATGAGGTAAATTAAAGTTTCCAACTAAAGGGATTTAACAGTGAGTCACCATAAAATTTGGATAATTTATTTTTTCAATTCTGCAGCAACTTTCTCCAATTCATTTGGACTAGCTATTAGAAATTATGTCTCAAAAATTAAAGAAAATGTCTATTGACCACTATATCAAATTCTAATTTTAGCCAGAAAAAAAAAGAATAATTAGGCTGTGATTTATTCCGGTAGTCAACTTACATTAACAATTTTCCCCTATGTTTATGTAATTCTGGCAAAATCAAATAATATATACAGTGCTCATAAGTGCTGAGCTAGATTTAGTAAAGACAATTTCCTACACTTTATCCAGACATTTGTCTTTGCTTTCTGTTCTAATAAGACAATCGAGTTATTCCATGTAAGGAGGGAATATGATTGTCATCCGTGGTTGCCTCCGTTGGAATTTTAGTGCAGTCTTAAATGAGGGTCATGGAAGGATTGTTTTTTTAATTTTCTTTAAGCTGTCATCCTCCTGTAACAAGCTGTATAGCCTGGCTGCTCTCTGTGGATGCTTTAGCCCACGTCCTAACCGCTCTCCCCTGCTAGTATAGGAAATCCACCTATTCCCCAATGAGAAGGTGTAAATCCTGCGAAGCCCCAGAGCCGGAAGCCATGGTGCAGTGTTGGCAGCCAACTGGCTCTGCTCCCAGGGCTGCACAGCAACCAGCTCAGCACTGGTCAGGGAACCCGGCACCACAAAGCACAACCCTCAGAGGAGTTCAGGATCAGATGTCTAGCCACAGCTGGAGCAAATAATAATGGGAAAGGATGTTTAGGATCCTTAGATGTATGCTTCTAAATTTCTGTTCCTGTTTTTAAACAAGTATCTTTTCCAAGATACTTAACTCCTCTGGAATTGGACTGTTGTCTGCATTAACTGAATAAATACAGATCTGGGAGCCAAACCAGTCACCAAGGTAGGAAACCGTCAGCTTCAGGCGCTGAAAACATTAGAATCGGGGAGGGGAGGGGAAGACAACAGCAGAAGAACAACAGGAGAACCAAAGGAAGAGGAATTGGTGACGGTAACAGAGGCAGAAGGTGCTCAAAGCCATGCGGATTCCAGAACTGGAAGCCAGAGGCAAAGTCAAATTTACCTGAGTCAGTCTGCTCAGACAGCACCTCCCCAGCTCTGCCCTTTGCCCAGAAAGCTGTCCTGGCACTACCGAACCAAGTCGCCAGTCATATGCTCCTGTGATTCCCTCCAGGAACATCATTAGCACACAGAGCACTCAAGCTTTCAATTAAAAAGCATCATTGCTGAAAGCATTATCCCAAAACTTTAAAGTACTCCACCCTAACTGGACTCGCCATGCTATAAATTCACAATGAGAAGGAACTTCCCTGACTGTTCCCATCGCTATTTATGAATAGGTAAACCAAATGGAAGTGTAATTCCAGTGCCACAAACTAGAGTCATTCATGCTTTGCTCCCAGTGGCACTCTGGCAGGACAACTGCTCCAGTTCTCCCAGGGGAACCTGACGGTGCCTTATCACACAAACCCCTTCTGCTCTGTCAGCAAGGGTGCACAGCAGTTCTTATAGCAAAATGATTGGTTTAATACTTCCTCACTGGTTTTAGCTACAGAGCAGAGTTTCTTTCTAGGTCTGCCTAATCCTCATCTAACCATTAAAATTATTCTTTCCCATGTGACCCATGAAAATTGCACAGGATGAGAAATATTTCCAAGCAGTAGCTGCAGCAAATATGCAAAAATAACTCGTCTTCACTGAGATGGGTTCATTTGCGAGTTCCGACTTTCCCCTGAACTTTCTCCCCTGAAGGACTGGAATAGCAACACTGGAAGAATAATACGTTTTCTCCCAAAGTGGAGTAAATCAGTTCCTACACTCTCAGCAGCAGACTGAAAATTAGAGATGAAAAGGAGTAAAGAATGCAGAAAATCCCTATTACTCCACAATAATACAATTTGCTGCTGATCCTCAGTTGCTAAGACAGGCATATAAATTATTTATAGAACCCAGAGTGTGAAATATTAAGTATTTCAGCCTGGGACAGCATGAAGGTAAAACCAGGAACGTGATCTTGTCAGCACTGCAGACAAGGACAGAATAGGCAAGGACAGGATATTCCTACAGGGGTTACCCTTTTTATTGAACTACAAATTGCAAAAGGTCTCTGTGAAGTGCCACTTTCAGTGTTAAGTGATCTGCATTCTCCTTTTGACAGCATCAGTCTGTATTTAATGTTTATTTAACAATTATCCAAAGGGCCATCTCTGCCAGGGAAACAAGTCAGCACAAGTAAGTCAGTAAGTCAGCACAACCTCACCTGAATATTTACAGGAAACCTGGGACCTTCCCTGGGACCTGTGCTTACACCCATCAACAGCCCATCACGCACACTGTAAAACCTACTCCACGTGACCAAACTTTGCCAATAATTTTCACAATCAAAATTCCAATTCATGTTCTTAGTAGAGATGCCAAAAGTTTTTCTGCACAAAAGCCCTTGTATGGTCATCATAGCAAGTTTGTTGAGAGTGAATATCTGCAATAAAATTCCCAAAGTTGCAGTGAATGGTTCATCTGAGAAACTAAAGTGTACTACTTGAAAATATCCACAATTTCTTGAGGGAAAAATCCAAACCAAAACCAGTAAAACCCCACAAACAAAAATTAGAAAACCTTGGAGCCCCAAGTTCTAGTAACAGCCTCTAATGTGCCCCCCTGCAACTGAAAACCTGAATGCTGACACAGTTGAGGGAAAAACCACAAGCTAGTCCAGCAGGCAACTGTCTGTCCTCAGGGTCACACCAAATACCACGTGCTGCAAGGAAGCAGAAGCAGTGAGGACTTGGCAGCACCTGCAGCACAACGCCTGCAGAAGGGATAGTGCTGATGCCAAATCTGGTCCCTTCAAAGCTGTCCAGCCACTGTTGAGTGCACAGCACGTGCCATGATGCCAGAACTGGCAACGGTGATGCTGAGCACAGCTAGTAGCCACTGGCCACCCTAAAGCACCAGCACTGGGCATCTGCCCTGAACCAACGTTTAGCAGTATGAGCAGTAAAACAACATGTCTGCTGAGCTCTCAAAACTGCAGCAAATACTGAAAATCACCTCCCTGTTCCACATTTCACCTGGCCTCATGGGTGCTGCAGCCACCACCACCCCGTGCTGGCTGGGCTCCAGAGCCCCAGACAGGGAGCAGGAGGAACCGGGAACACGTCCTGGCTCTGGGGAACTGGCACCGCCGTAGGGACATGGCTCCTGCCACCACAGACTCTAGTTTTATAGAGCCCAGCTTTACAGACTCAAAGCTCTCCAGGCTGATGGTGAAGAATTTTGAAACTCAAAGAATGTAACAGATTTACATCCAAGTTTATAGAAATAGCTGAAAAATACATCAACAGCCTTAACATACACATATGTAGAAAAGGGACAGACAAAACTATCAGATCTCCCAAAATATGGATTGAAAACAACAAAAATTATTTAAAGCATCCTTGAATACTCAACTCTAGTGTTATCAAACTAAAAGTTGTATCACCATATATCTGAACTGCAGGACAGCTTATTCAAGTTAGGATCATTCAAAAAAACCCAATCTGTATTTCAGAGTATATTTAGAGAATATTTTGAAACATGGGCAGGGTGCAGAGCTCTGCCCCATGACAGGCTCTTGTCGTACTGGGCAGGAGGCTCCAAGCACACTCAGAGCTCCAGTTTGCCAAATGGCATCAACACCTAAACTATAGTGAATTCCTCCGATTGCTGTTTTGAAGACAAAGCTTCCAGCAGAATAGAACTGTTATTTATATATACCAATGCTTTACACACTATTGACAAGATCCTCTGCTTTGCCCCAGAAACAGCCCTGGTGTTCCCCACACCTGCTGCCAGAGAGAACTGAGAGGCAGGGGCAACACGCAGTTCACCACTACAAACCTGGAACACTTTCAAGGAGAACATTTGCTTTTGACTTTTGGGGGATTGAAGTTAGTCTGCCCTAAACAAGCATGAAAATATCCAAAGGAGGACTACATTACTACTAAAGATTTTCCTGCTCCTCATCAGTTGCTTCAGCCACTTCTGCTGCCACTGAATGACCATAATGAGGCCTTTCCAGTATGCAGCACTCTGCAGGTGTGACTAAATCTGCCTCTTGTCTCCCCAAGTCCTCAGGTGGACTATCATGCCTCCCTTACAGAGATAATTTCTCAGAATGAAAGAGCCAATAAGAAGTGATTGCTCTGGGCATCTCCACAGCATTAACACCAAATGCAGTAAAAGACAGCAGAGGAGCAGAGCGATTCATCCCTGGCAGACGCACCTGTTTGCAGAGCACTCCCAACACTGCAGCCTGCCCAGGGGCACATCAGAGCAGGCCATGACTGACCAGCAACCGACACTCCAGAGCACGGCACCGGCTGCAAATCAACCCACCCAGTGCAGCTCTTTCCTGGTTTTCCCCTCAGCACAACCACAGCAGCAGAGACCTGGTGTGACTGCTGAGCTGGCGGGGCAGGGAGAGCTGCAGCACCTGAGCATGCAAGGACGGGTCTCACGGGCTTTAGGTACAGAGCAACACAGCTTTGGGGGAAGCCCAAGCACAGAGAGAGCAGGTCAGGAGTGAGAGGCAGCACTGGGACTTCATGCAAAACAGAGGAGGGAATTCAGAACACTGAGTTCTGGTTTGAGGGGTATGCCATTTGCCTCATGAGGAAAGGTACCCCACGAAGTCCCATAGGCTCTGAAATGCACTCAATTAGCTGTTCCTTTTACCTTTTTGTTCTACCCAGCATTTCTTCAAGAGCACTGTCATCTCTGGCTTTGGCATCCTACTCATCATCTATGAATTCATGTTGCCGTTTCCTCCCTGAAAGGAAAAATCCCATAGTCAGTCATTTGCTACACAAAGGAAAGGACGTATTTGACAGAGTACTTTTCCCACTGTTCAAGTTGAAAGACCACACTGCTCCTTGAGCGGACTGCACTGCAAGTTGTGTTCTCCACGATGGTGTCATTCAGCAGCAATAAATCAGCATGTGTTGACTCCAGAAACTTACCCAGAATTTATCTGTAAGCAGCTGAAAAGCTGTCAGTGCCTCAGCCCTTCCTGGAAAGAAAGAGCAGGGCAATAACTCGCCCAGAGTAAAAAAATTCCTAGCAACAACAAGAGAGACTTGTGCCAAGCAAATATTTTTATTTTACTTTAAAATATTCTGAAAGTGTTAATCTATAGAAAGAGAAGCAGTACAAGATTGAGAAAGCATGCTAAATGTTAGGGAAACCTTCACTTCACATCACATGAGCCAAATTAAAAACAAAGCTAAACACAAGCGTACAAAGTGGAGACAAAAAAAATCAATTTTCTCTAAGACATAACATGAGGGACTCCCGCAGGAGTGGGCAAATTCTGGAAGGAAGAAAGAGATTATATTTTATGGGAAGAGATTCAATAACCATTCTTTTCCCATAAAGCTAGTGATGGAGGATTGTCACTGCTCCATAGACACCCTGTGCACATTTCAGGACAACAGTAACAGGAAATCAATACCACCTTTTTTACGTGCAAAGACATTATCTCCCTGGACTTCTAAAGCAAAGAAATGGGACCAAGGAAGACCTTTACTAGAATTTAGACCTTTACTAGAAGTCAGCATTACTCTGGCTGAGAACAGAGTGCAGGATGCTACTCTGCATCCTTCGAATTTTCTAATTTTTTTTTTTTGTAAGAACTAACTCTGTTCAGAGTGTCACCCTCGACTGGTGCCCTGGAGGCCCCGATGACAGCACATCACAAGTGTAACAGTGCTGGGCCCTGGCGCTGTCGCCCCATCACAGACATCCCCTCTGGCTGATGCTGTAGTCATTAGAGGCAGGAGCTTTGTCAGGGAGTAATTTGACAGCCTTGACAAGCTTGCCTGAATTTATGGCACTTTCTAGTTTTTCCCTCCATTGAGCTGCAATGGAACTAAAGTTAATATTAGCAAAACCACTCTGTGCGGGGGCAGGTTCCCAGCAGTGACTCCATGATCCCAGTCCCTGGGAGAATCTGCTACACTGGGCCCCTCAGTCTCCTGCTGCTGCAGGGGCCGGGCAGGGCAGCTCCCTCCAGCCCGCACACGCAGAGGAGATCCCGGCGATGAAGGTCTCTGGTATCTCTGGCTCCACCGCAGCAGAGGTGAATCACAAGTAAGGCTACTCACAGCTTACTAGAGGAGCATGCTGCACACACTGGAGCAGCAGCTGTGGTAGCACACGGCCAGCTAAACCCAGATCTGAGTCCCAGGGGCTGCTTCCCTTGCTGCAGGGACCATGTCCCATGCAGCACTGCGACCCTTCTGCCTGCAGTCCAAGGAACCTGTGAGTAGTGATGTGGGCAAGAGGATTGCTGCACCCTGGGCCAAACCTCGGCAGCTCAGTAAAGCAGAAAAAAATACTTTTCTTTTTTTCTTACTTTTTTTTTCACCCCTCAAATTGCTTTTTGCCATAGATGTTACGTTTCCTGTGTTATAATGCAGAGTTTTAAAGAGCTCTCTCTATATGCTTAGAAAGCACAGTTCATATCTAGCTCCCTAAAGTTGTATTTCTCTCCTCCTGTATTTCCCTGCCAAGATGTGACACCTGTGGAACATTCCCAAAAAATTCCCCTGAATCATCTGTAATGCAAGGGAACAGCAACCAGCGCCAGCAACGAGCAGCTGGGTCTTTCAGGAAAGCATTAGATCAATCTGGTAGGAGGAAGGATCCCCCAGTAACTCTGGCACTAACACCCCCAAGGACCACACAGCTCCCAAATCACGTTAGAAAAAGAGCACAATTATGACAGGACCAAAATCCATGGGAAATAGTGTTGCTATGGCAACTGACATCCTCAGAACTGGAGTCTCCTTTGCATTGTTGCACAGACTCAATGACTCCTAAACCACGTGGAAACAAAATCCATCTAGGAGGTGGGTTCGCTGAGGAAAAGCGGTGCTAGACATGTTGCCCTGCAGAACAGACCCATTTCTACATGGTTTCTCAGACAACGATCCTTTGTGCACCTCTTGTTCCAAGCACCGCATCTCACTTACCAGGAGTGCAGAGGAACTGCTATAAAGCAATCAATACTTCCCTGTTAACTACCCTTGGATCAGAAAAAAACCCTTATTAAATATTAAAACATCCCTGTTTTCAAATAAAAGTTATGTGAAAATCCAAAATCCAAAGCAGAGAAGCTGAGCTTCAGAATGGGAACACACAGTTCCAGCTCCACACTGGGCTGCAGTGGTGCTAATGAGAGGTCTTACAGACAGCAGTACCTGAAAACCATTCCAGCATCCCCCCACAAATATCAGACCCGGACACTGGGGAATAACCACTCACAAGCAGGAAAGGCTGCATTTATCTTCCTGACAGCCTTATCACAGCATTGATGCCAACAAGCACCCCGTCTGTCTGCCAGCACTCAGGTTAACACACCAACTGGGCAGCCCTTCAGCTAAAAGCTCTGTGCTGTGCACATTTTGGGGGCATTTCCTTCAATTTCAGTACTCAGAGCTGGGTTAACCCATCATCGGGGAGGGCAGCACAGCGTGAACTCCAGGCACTTGTTCTCTACTCCAACAGCCAAAGCAGCTCTGTTGATCCAAGGAAAACTGCTCCAGATCTACTGGTGACAAACGAGCACCCGCTCTGCCCTCAGTGCGTGCCTGCCGGCCGTGCTGTGCCCGCGGGGCCAACATCGTGGAGCTCAGATCTGTCCCGGGACCCTGCGCCGGACCGGGCTGCCGGGCTTCCCCGCTACCCTCCGCCAGCCCCTCCGGAGCCGGGAATCGGTCGCCCGCTAGCGGCTCGGTGGCCACAGCAGGATTTGGAAACCGCCCTCTTGCTACGGCGGCAAGAGGCCTCGGAGCACCGTCCACCCTTCATGTCCCGTCAATGACCTGGGTGGGCGACCAAGGGGGACTCTTGGGCAGGTCCCGAGGGCCCTGCGGCACCGGGAGAGGCACCGGGCAGGCACCGCACCTGGCGCCCGCGCCCGCTCCCGCTCTTTTTATGGAGAGGGGCGGACGGAGGCCCCGAACACCGCGGCTCCGCCACAGCCGCCGCTCGGCCGCGGAGCGACCTCGGCGGGAAGGACACGTCAGGGCGCCGGGACAGGGAATGCGGCCGGAGCGAAGCGCGGCGGAGCGGCCAGTGCCCCGGTACGGCCCAGTCCGCGCTCTCCCTCAACCTCTCGCTCCCTCCCTCGCTCGCTCACCTCACGCCGCCGCCACCGCCTCCTCCGCCTCCTCCTCCTCCTCCACCTCCCGGGTCCCGCGCTGCGCACGCGCACAGGCCCGGGCCGCGTGAGCGCCGGGGGGCTGTGCCCACGCGCGTGCGCGTGCTCTGGGGCCGCCGGGCCGCGAGGGGGCGCTGCAGCGGCAGCGCGGGGTGAGAGGTCGGGA
>VYXB01001646.1:358129-381036 GCA_013397135.1 Pachyramphus minor
CCGAGAAGTGCGCGTTTCGTTCCGAATTTCGGTGGTCTGGGCGCTCGCGCGTAGCTCCGCGCGCGCGGGGCACACCCGGCCCCCTCGGCCGCGCGCTCCCGCCGGGCTTGGGCGGGGCCGGGGGCACTTCCCGAAGGTTTCCAATTTGGAAACACCGACATTTTTCTCAAAACACCTCTCCCGTCGTAGAAGAAGGATCGAGAGTCCTTGATTTCACTTTTAAGAATAGATGAGTATTTTTGGATCAGTTCTGAACTTTATGGGAGGCAACTATTTTTTTATAGTAATAATTAGGCAAATCTCCAAGTATCTGAATATAGGAGCTGTGCTGTAGTTTGTTTCAGCAAATGCAACAGCAATATATTATATATGTGTGTGTTTATGCATAAACACACTTCACTTTTCAAGCCCATTGTCCTGGATGTTGCCATTGGAGCCGGACAAAGCTCATACTGCACCACCATTACTATGTGCAGTAGGAGATCCAGACTTAGAACCGATTCAGCCTGACAGCTTCGAAAAATTCTTTTTGGGACTGCTGTCAGTCCCTGGGCTGCAGGGACAGTCTCCTGTGCCTCACCTGTGGGAATCTGCCACATTCCTGAAGGAACAGTGTGTGACAATTGAGCTGTTTGCAGAACTCCCTGATGCTGGGCTCCTTTTAGAAAAGTTTCTGTGCAGGTTGAGACCACTGGTCTGATTCAAAGCCGGTGGGGCCATGCTTGTACCTCCCTTGGGAGCTTTCGTAATTCCCCTCCCAAACAGCAACATGCAGAGGTTAAAACAGAGGTGGGAACCACACAAGGGTTGCGACTGCTGGGGGAGGGTTTAATAGTTAACTTAGGCAGGCTTCCAGAGCAAGACAATCAGGTTTGGTACAGCAGGGAGCTGCAGCTGAGTTAAAGGGGTCTGCAAGGGAACAATTCCAACAGAGAGGAGTGGGTGCTTTGTTAATTGCCCCTTGCTAATTGATGTCAGCAGTACTGCCCTGTAGTGGAATGCAGTGAACAGCATGTCTGCGTGCTGGGCCACGGGGTGATGTGGCAGCTGAGCTGGGATCCCCACAGAGGGGTGGGAGCCTGCAAGTGGAGATGGTGCTGTGGGGGGTGAATAGTTCATCTTTTAGAGATGTTAGTCTGCTAAACACGTTGTGCTGTGTTTGAGACATCAAATGAGGCTTTTTAAGCCCCAGGTAGGGAGATGGAAGGCCTTTTAATTTTGCCCAGAGTCTTGGTAATAAAAATATAACTTACATACAATTATTAGTGACTTAGGTATTTCCTGGCAGTCTGAAATGTTGTCAGAGTTTCTTTAGCAGTTTCAAAGAGGCTGTTGCTCATGGAATATTGAACCGATGATCTGAGCATCAGTGATGATGAAATGCCCAATCTAACATTTTATTGAACATGGCATTTATGAAAAATGAACCTGCTCATTCTATGATGTAATCAATAGCACATTAAACCATTTATCACTAATTTGATTTTAAAATGCCATTTTGGGGCTATATGTTCCTCTGCCTTCCTAGTCGAGTTTAAATTTGATATCTGAGAAAGCACGCAGTAGTAAAAAGAAAAAAGCTAATCTGTAGCTGTCCTTACTGTCTTGGGACCAGAAAATTTGGCAGCTACCCTTTAGCTATATAATTTCAAAATATTAATGTGAAATAGTACAAACATGCAGAGAGATTTATTCTGGGCTGTCTTCAAATCCAGACGGATTCCTGGTGTTGATACACCAGTGAGTGGCGCTTCTGTGATGAAAACTCTCCTTGCCACAAGTGAGGAAAAAAAGATGGTACTGTAAGAAATGACCTTTTATGACCTGTATTTCCCCAGTGAAAGCTTGGAAACTGTGCCATCTTTATTCCCTGAAGACCATTAAGAGTAAATGGAATTGTGTCTGTAAATCCCATTGCTGATGTCCCTCTCTGGGTGCCCCCCCTCACTGGCTGTGCTGAGTCCTGGTTGTGGCAGTCCCTGGGGACAGCCAGGACTGTCAGGTTTTGATTATTTTCCTCTGCTCTTTCCTCCAGGAATGCCCCCCCAGGCCCAGGAACTGGTTTGTGCCTGGGCATTTTGGGAACTGGACAATTTTAGCTCTGTGAAGCTCTACTGGGGGGAAGTTCTGGTTGATTTTGGCAACTGCACTTCTAAAACGTAGGCATTAAGCAACCTCCAAGGAATGGATAGGGGCTGCAGTGCAGGGGTGGTAGCAGCATGAGGTGAGAGAGGAGAGGTTACGAGGACTCGCTGGAGTCCAGAAATAGCATCCCTGGGAGGTCGTCTCCTGAGAAATGATAATGGAAGGAGGTGGGGGGGGTTACTCCATTGTTTCTGAAAGAGCCATCCATGTCCTTGGAATGAGGCCAGCTGCTATCTGAGGTCCCAGACTGCTTGTGGTAAAGGACAGGGCAGGTTCATTCTTAATGCATTTGGTGACACACTGTTCTCATGGTTATTTATCTGTGGCTTTGTGGGCAGGTGATGCACCTTCCTCCCTTGCAGCACAACACAGACCCTGCTGGGGAGCAGAACGGGGTGTTGGGGAGTGCAGGGAGATGCTGGGGAGCACAGCAGGGTGCTGGGGACTGTGGCAGTGCAGGGATGAGTGTAAAACTGTGGGTTTACATTTCTTACCTTTGCAGCTGTGGAATATCGATGCTTTTGGATAGTTAAAGTGTCTCCTTGGGGGTTAAGATTGAAATATGAGTGGAATTTGTTGTTGAGGTCACTTGTTCTGCTACAGATAGTGTGGATGATCCACGTGTGATAATTGAACATTTTATTAACTTACATAATGAAGCAATAGTCCATTCCTAAATTGGCCAGTGTCATGTAACAGCTGATGGACTTCCCTTTCAGGGCTGATTTTGAGAGTGGCCTTGTGGAAATGGCATTGGTTGTACTTGAGTTCATTTCTGGTGCTTTTGACAGGCCTCCCAGGAGGAGCTGAAGGCTGCATACCGCCGGCTGTGCATGCTGTACCACCCCGACAAGCACCGCGACCCCGAGCTCAAAACACAGGCTGAGCGGCTCTTCAACCTTGTCCACCAAGCGTATGAAGGTCAGGGGGAGGCTGAGTTTTGCAAAAACTGTTTTCATGGGGTTTCTAGGAGAGCTGTGTCTTCGTGCTTTTTGAAGCTATTTATTATTACGAAGTAATAATTAAATTGGCTGATACTTAGCGATGCTGTTTCCTGCTTCTGTTCCGTAAGTCAGAGGAGAAATGCAATAGAAGTGCTGCAGGGAATGAGATGTGGAGTCTGTGTCTTACCTGCTGCATGTTGTAAATGATCTTCTCATCACTTCCCCTACTTCTGAATACCTCTTCCATAGGAGAATGAAGACTGAAAAGCTTCAAGCAGAAAGACAGTTTCATATTGTACTGATGAACTGCTGCATCCCAAGGTTCTGTTCCATGTCACTTGACTGCAGTCTCCATTGTTTTCCAGCACATTCTTCCATATGCTCAGACTGAGATAAAGACAGCTGATTCGTAGCAGTCAGAGTTTTTTCTCATGCCAAAGCCCTTTTAAAATAGTCTGAATTAAGCTGAAATTTACTTACATCCTGGTGTGCAAGTTGCACCTGGAGTGCAGGTAGATTAGAAGCTGGTAGGCACCACCCATGTTATAAATCGGGTGCACCCATCTGGGTGCCCAGTCCTGGAGCCTAAAGAGAAACCAAGGCAAAATGATGAACAAATATTCCTCAAGTTGACCTCAAATATGAGCTTTTTTTTACTCTCCTGGTTTTGACTGATTTGCTCCTTCTAGCTGGACTTGAGCACAGGTGGAGTCTTTCCCAATGTCCCTAGTTAGCCTTTAGGACATATGAAAGGGGAAGGATCAGTGGACAGGGAAGATCAAGGGAAGCACCACAGAGCTTTGAAAGCCAGACAGAGGTGGGTGGTATTCCTGCTCAGGAAGGGCCCTGGGACTGCTCTGGCTAAATTGCTCATAATCCCCTGGTTGTTAGAGGGCTCATGTCACACTTCAGTCAAAGAGAGCAGCGTTAGAAACTGCACTGCACATTCACTTAGGCTGCACATCTCTTGTGTTCTTTCCACTTTTTTCTTTTAGAAGTAAGAAAAATGAAAAAAAAATCTATTTCTTGGGGGAAAAAGTCAGTGTGTCCTGTCAATATAGCACATGGAAGCATTAAAGGGGTTAATGTACTACTGTAGAACAAGATGTTTCCAGGAGCTGTGCTTGAATTCCAAATAACGCAAGTATCGTGGTCTGAAGTCTGAGGAGAAGACTGAAAACTGAGTTCTCTCCTCTCTTTTGGTTTTAATTTGCAGTGCTTAGTGATCCACAGACCAGAGCCATCTATGACATATATGGGAGGAGAGGACTGGAGATGGAAGGCTGGGAGGTGAGAGAAATTGAGCACTTTATGGCCAGTGGCCTTGACTAAACCCACCTTTATCTACCATTGTTGTTCTATCAGCTGCACTGACACCTGGCTGGTAATAAATGTCTGTGGTCTGAAGGCATCCTTGGTTAGTTATTTCTGTCTCTCTCTGTTCCTGTTGAAACACCATGATGGATTTTCAAGGAACACTTGAGTTTTGCACTTAACAAGAGAACAATAAACCTGACATTCAGAGTTCCCTGGTAGAATATTACCGTGACAGGCAACATCTTTGTCTGAGATGAATGTCGTTATTGTCCATCTAGTCCCATCTTTTTCATCCAAAACTTGTTTTTTCATCCAAAACATCTCAACTAGCTTCTGAGTTTGAAATTACTTTTTGTTCCTGGGCTTTTTGGGGTTGGTTGGGGGTTTTTTTGGTGTTTTTGGTTTGGTTTGGTTTTGGTTGGGTTTTATGGGCTTTGGAAGAGAACCTTTTCATTCACGGCTGTCCTACTGTTGGGTCCTTTGCTGGCCTCTGCCAGCCCTAGTTGATTGCACTATGCTATTTGCAGCAGAATCCTATGGTATTGGCTCAGGTCAGCACCGAGGTCGAGTTTGGAATCAGTTGCAAGAAATGTGTGGAGCAGTGGCAGCATGTAACAAACACAAACTGCTTTTTGAAGACTTGGTCTTATTTTGAAAATCCAAATCCAATACTCTTTCTCTCCATACCAAAACCCTAAAATCCTCATTCCCTGAGCCATGTCAGGTAAGCAGCTGTGAAACAGCATAGCCTAAAATCACAGAGCTCTCACTGAATGAGTTTACTTCAGGCCAGAGGCTTTCGATTGCTTTCATTTTTGTGTCCACACCTGGTAGAGCAGTTAATGACTGAGGATAACAGCGCTGCAGTGTCTAGTACTTGTGGTAGGAAAGCTCTTTGCCCTACTTTTGTCAAGGGAATGGAAATAATAAGACCGTATTCCCTTCTCTCAAAGCATGGAGTTTTCTCTCATGTCTACCATTTGATTTGGCCCAGGTGCTTTCTTCCAAACTCTGACTATTGAAATTGGTGCAGAATGGCTTTCAGCTCCTGGGGCAGCGTCTTAGCGCATCCCAGGTTCGTGGGCCTCCATCCCCCCAGCAATGCAATGCCCTGAGCAGCCTCAGTCTGGTGATCCTTTGGTTCTCATTTCTATTTGAGCAGGTTGTGGAACGAAAGAGAACTGCAGCTGAAATCAGGGAAGAATTTGAGCGTTTGCAGAGAGAGAGGGAAGAGAGGAGACTGCAGCAGCGAACTAATCCAAAGGTAAGCAAAGACTCTGGTCACAAGATTGGATCTGTAAATTATCACCACTGTGCAGGGTGTCCTGAGTCTAGATGAGGACCTGTATGAAAGAGCCCCTCAGGTATGTACACTTACTGTGTGACTTTCTCCTTTGCATATACAGTTTCTCTGGGCAGTGTAGGGAGAACAGCTCATTCTTTGAACAATCCTCTACTTTCTTTTCTCATTGAAACCTGTTGGGGCAAAATATCTTTTTCAGCAATCTCAAGAAAACAGATCTGAGACTGAAATATTTATGATTTCTTTCTAGGTTTTCTAAATAAACTTTATCTCCCTGCAGTTACCTGACAGCTTTCCCTTTGGCACTGTTGCAGTGTCACAGCAATGCAGGGAGCTATTCCAATGCAACCTTGAAACCAGGGACAAATGCAAGGCAGCCCTGAACAGCTGGGCAGCAGCACAGTTAGCAAAGTCAGCCTGCACAGGGTTGGGTTCCTGCCACTGTCACAGTTAGTGCCTGTTTTCATAAAGCTTGATCACACACTCAGGATGAGAATTGTCCTGGATGCTGTTCCCATCTCAGCCTGTTTGAGCAGCCAGCTCTGACCCCGAGTGACCCACCTCACAGGTAACCTTGGCTGGTCAGAGGTGCTCAGGAATACTGTTGGGATGGCAGGCAGAGGGGGACATGGCAATAGACTGGAGTACTCCATAGCACAGACTGCCAGTGGCTTTGCTGGCTCTTGGCTTGATGAGTGTGCGAGGCAGACACGAGGTTTGTCAGGATTGTCCCTGACTGAGGTTTCAAAGCTTATTGAATCACAAAAATCTTGGTTCTCATGCAGTGACTAACATTATCCAAGAGCTGCATCTACACTCACCAAATGAATTCATACTTTAGTGTAAAATCGCAGTGTTTTCTGAGTGGATGGATATGGGAGTGCAGTGGTGCTTAGGACTGGTTCAGGAAAATATCCATCTAAGGAGACCTGTAATATTTTCAGACATTCACCTTGGCACTGCCTTTGGATCTGTGCTGCTCTTAGCAAAGCCAATGGACTGTACAGATCCCGAGGCTGTGGATGGTGCACAGACACTAAGAACTGGTTTTTACTGGAAGGTTAAACAAGCATAAGATGTAGTGTGAGTATCTGTTGACAGCATTATTCCAGCAGGAAGGGGTTTCTGGGTGCCACAGACCAGTCAAGGCAAACTGTCCCTGCTGGAGGTGCAGGTGAGTGGGGTCAGAGAGATGTTCTCGGAGAGAGGCACAGTTATCTCCCATGGTTATCTCCCACCAACACTGCTCCATGCTTCAGGAATGTGACATTTTCCCTGTGCGCCTCGCCGTGGCTGCAAGCTGCACTGTGAGCCTCGGCCTGTGTCCTGGGATAAAATTAGCCATCTGGGTGTTTACAGCAATTGCTGGTTGGCAGCCGATGGAAATGTCTCTCCAGGCAGTGTTCCCAGGGAATTGGGGAGCACAGCTGTGATCGTTTCATACACGAGCACAAGTTATTTTAAAATTTCCAACATTTTGTCAGTTCTATAAAACAGTTCCACAAAAATAAAGCATTTTAACCAAAAATGTTGAGCAATAACCAGATGTAGGCAATTTGGAGGGTTGGAATTGAGTCTCCTATTTGCTTTTAGAGCTTTGTTTTTGCTTTCAAAGACATGCAGAAGGGTCGAAAAGTTCATTACTTGATTTGAGAAGAACCACTTTGTGTTAGGAGAAATTAAATTTTCCTGCTGTGGAAGTTCAACATCCAAGGAAGGCAGGTCCCTCAAGGCATAACCTGGCACAGCTTCCAGGTGTCACCTTCCTGAAGGTAAATTCATAAGAAAAAAGGAGGGAGTTTATTGTCCTCTGGCACACCTATGAATTCTGTAAGTCCCTTTTCCTGTTCACAGGGTGGCACATAAAGGTGACTGTAAAAGCTGGTCCTGGCTCCAAGGGTTCCGTAGTGCTGCTCCCACTCCCTGCTCTGAGAGCTGCTGTGCTGTGCAGCACTGGCTCCTGAGCAGGCCTTACAGCTCTCTCCTGCCACACTCCCTTTGGGGAGGGCTCCTCATTTCCCATGGTCAGAGCAGGTGGCTGATGGGAGCTGGGAGCAGCAGCAGTCCCCTCCATTATCCGGTGGCGTAGGGGTGCTCTCATTCTCTGGGAATATTTTTAACTTTACCATCTGCTGCTTTTCCTGTGCTTGTGCCTGAACCAGTTTCCTTGCCAGGATCCACAGACCTCTGGGGTGACTTCACCTGCTTGGTGGGAGATGGAGGGTCTGCCCAGGGTCCACCGTTCACCTCAGGGAAAGGCAGAGGAGTAGGAGGTCCGCTGGATAGCTGGAGAGGGAACAGGGAGAGGCTCCTTTCCTGTGAACAGGTCCTGTGGATTTTCATGGTTAGGTTCAGGTGTTTTACTTTTTTCCATGGGGAGGGATATTTGCTGCACAATTCACAGATGTGAAAAAGAAAATCCTAAGATTTTGGGTACGTTTTAGAGAAATGAGGTACAATGAATCCCAGGAATGCATGTGGATCCATGGAGCATCACAGCACCAGTAAGCCCAGCACAGCAAGGTGATCTCCAGTGGGTGTTTGCTAATGCAAGGCTGTGCCCTTCCAGGGCGGTTAGTGGTTTTCCCTTGCTTCCCTCTTCTTTTGACCTTCTTTCAAGGAACAGCACAGTGCAAGAGAGGGCTGAAACTGGAGAAGCTGTAGCGTCTGGAGTCCCTTGAAGGTGACTTTGCAGATGATTCCTGAAAGGGCAGAAGGGGCAGGAGTTGGTCTCTGGTGCTGCCTCACAGAACAGTGGGTGCAATTGCTCTGAAATTCTGCAGCTGCCAAGCGTGGTTAGAACCCTGTTCCAGGGTTCTCCTGAAAATAATGATACTTCTCAATGTTAAAATATTTATCCAATTTTTGGTGCGTCAGAAATTGGAAAATAAACACTGAGAAGAGATTGGGAATCTCCATGGCAAATAGCTGGAAGCCAAGGCAGAGAGAGGGTTTGAGTCCTGTCAGACTCTGCAATTCTTCCTTTATTTATGGTTCAGTATGTGATTAGAGTGTGTAAAGGTTCTCTAACATGTCACAATAGAAAAGTGACCTCAGGATTGCAAGTTGAGTTCATGCTGAAAAGCAGCCCTTTCTCCAGTCTGATGATTTATATTGCTTTTTTGGAGTATTGTAATCACTGACATTGGTTTGTCTTATGTATTAGGAAATTCATTTTAGAGTGGAAAAGGTAATTGCAGAAAAAGGGAAAACTGCACAAAAATTTGATTATATGCAGGCATGCTTTGGCCACTTGTCCTGTGTATGTTGGATGTTTGCTAATACTAAGTGCTTGTTTCACTTGTCATCCCTCAGGGAACAATTAGTGTGGGAATAGACGCCACCGACCTCTTTGATCGTTATGACGAGGAATACGAAGATGTGCCTGGGAGCAGCTTTCCCCAGATTGAGATAAACAAAATGCACATATCCCAGTCCATCGAGGTGAGGAGGGTGGACATGGACATGTGAGCAGGGCCTGGGTGAATGAGGCACAGAACGCGCTGCTCAGGGGTTCTCACCAGGATTTGGGGGGGACACATTGGGCAGCACAGCTGGGAAAAGGCAGCTCAGGGCCAGCAGGATGGTGGGTTTGCCCTGCAGCTTTGAAGAGACTAGTTTATGGCCTGCAGTGGTCCTGCTCTCCTGCCAGTATCCAGTTCTGATGGAATATAGTATGTTCAGTGGATGAAAACGAATGGCACCCGTTTTTGAGGATGTGGGTAAGGAAAAGAATGGGAATTGTTTCCTCTCCCCAGAGAGTTGTAGAAATTTATTCTACAGCTAAATTTGCAGCTCAGGGTCAGGACTTTTCAGAGGTATGTTACAGGTGTCACAAGTGTCTGATACAAGAATTATCTCACTTTTTGCCATAGTTGATACTTGACTGCAAAAGCACATACACTCTGCAGTTGTCATTATGTCCTTGCAGAACATGCACTAATTGTGTGAACTGGGACCAGAGTTACTGGTAACAATATGTTCATTTTTCAGGCACCCCTGACTGCCACGGACACAGCAATACTGTCTGGTAACCTCTCCACCCAGAATGGGAATGGAGGGGGATCAATTAATCTTGCTCTAAGACGAGTGACATCTGCCAAGGGATGGGGAGAGGTAAGAGTACACCTCTTATGCAGTTTTATATTCAATCTGTTACCCAGTGTTTATTTTTTGGGGGGAACTTTGGCTGTGGTTCATTTCTCATTTGCTACATTCTGTAGAAAGTAGAAAAATTAATTCTTAAAGGAATTTGAGAAAAAGGAAAGGCCAAACCTTGGTTTTTCTTTTTTTTTTTCCCTCTCCATTTGGCCATGCAATTTGGACTTCACTTGTGCAGACAGAATTGTTACCTGGTGTCTCTAGTCTTTCTGATTTCTCTGTCTGAAGGCTCTGAGGTGCCTTCCTATGCTGTGAGCAGGCACCTTAGGCAGTGTGATAGTTTGCCTTTGCTTCCAAAACTGATTTTCTCTCAAGGGAAGAAGTTGTGGGGAAAATAGTTTGAGTCCCCTGCAGATATGGACTGAGCAGCTGGAAGGTCCCGTGTTGCCATGTGGAAGCTGGGCTTTGTTTGACATGCTTATGGTATCACCAGTATAGCTGGCAGGTGGCTGCTGCCCGTGCCTTCCTTCTTGCACAATAGCTCCTGCTAGCCTGTTTCCTCAGCTTGGGGGAGTGGGAGTTTTCCTCGTTTGAGAATTCATAGACTGGAGGCTTTTAATTTGCATAAAGATTTTGTGAGGGAGGAGTTTTCTCCATGTTCCCTAGAGTGACCAGAGCAGGTGCCAGTAGCAGTCACCTGTAGCTTTATGTAACTGGCTTTGTTTTACCCGTAAACCCTGACTCTTCTGAATGCAAAGCTGCAGGAAAGGGAGAGTGCGGAAAGAAGTGGTAAATGATATTCAGATGTGTAAAATGTCTGTGATGAAGATGACACTTGTGACATACTTTGTCACTGTTGTAAAAGTTGTTTTCTTCTAACACTCTGGCACTGTGCATTTGAACAGTTGGAGTTTGGAGCAGGAGACCTTCATGGACCACTCTTTGGGCTGAAGATATTCCGTAATCTTACACCAAGATGGTAAATATTAGAAAAATGGTCTGATGGTTAATATTTCACACTGAGGAAGTAAATGACTTGAATTCTCTTCCACGCTAATTCTGGATTTGTTTTCTATCCTACAAAATAAGGTAGTTCCTCTTTAGATTTAAGGTCATACTTGTATTGTCAAAATACTTGTACCATATCTGGGTGTTGGTGCCCTCCATTTTCATCCTTCCAGATTAAGGAGAGTCTGTGTTTCACATCCTTAGATTTGTACTTGATGTTCTCATGATTCATGATACTTGAGGTATGATCTCCAATCAGAGCAACAGAAGTTTGGTCTGGGAGCAGAACAAAAGATGGGGGAGGCTCTTCTGAGCCTCCAAAGATGGGGAGACTCTTCTGAGGCTTCCATGTGTGAGAGGGAGTTTCTGACAGCAAAACAGGAGATGATGTGTTGTATTTTTGGGAAGTAATACCAAATTTGCCACTACTGTGGTGTCTGTTCACAAATTAATAGAAGTCTTAGGTTGCAAACAAGAATGCAAGGTAAGGGCTGTGATTGAAGTCACATGCCAGACCATATAAGAGCCAGTGTAGGCTCCTTCATTTATATTTTGTAATTTAGTAAATACGACATTGCTCAGAGCTTATACAGGATTCTTGTTCCCTGTAGAGTGCTTTAGTGCTGCTTTTTGGAGCTGATGCTTGAGGTTTACTAAATAGTAGGGCTGCCCTGTGGCAGTAGCTGAGTGTGCTGTGCTGCAGAGACCAGGCCATTACCTGTGCAGGGCAGGAGGGAAAGTTGGGAGTAGCAGCTGCCTGGGCACAGGCAATACACCAGGGCACGACCTGCTCTCCTGGGCACTGCTGTGGTCAGGGTTGTCAGAATTAGTTTTGATTTTTCCCTGAAAGCCTCTGGTGTCTCGCTCTTTGCGGGATGGTCTCTGGGCATTCAGCAAAGTTCCTGGGCAAGAAGAAATTTGAGGCCACCTGGGAGCCTGTGTTTTAGCACTGATGAGTCTTTCCTCACTTCCATAGTTTCATCACCACAAACTGTGCCCTGCAGTTCTCGTCCCGCGGGGTCCGCCCCGGCCTCACCACAGTCTTGGCCCGCAACCTTGACAAGAACACGATGGGCTACTTGCAGTGGCGGTGGGGCATCCAGTCAGCCATGAACACCAGTATTGTCCGGGACACCAAAACCAGCCACTTCACCGTGGCACTGCAGGTGAGAGCCCTGCTGCTGCCATGGGGACAGCAGTCCTGCCCCGTGGGAGAGAGGGGTCTCACCTTCCTGTCTTGGCAGTAGTTTGGCTTGGGACTAGAGGTTAAGGGAACAGTTGGTACTATCCCATGGTACACCCAGCGCAGGTAACAGGCTGCAGAGGTTGTGTTAAGCACTGCTCTGTGTTCTGTGCCACTTCAAGGATGAGAAAGGAAACTGGGGGGACAGTTCAGCAGGGGCCAAGGGTATGTTTTCATACATTTGTGCCTCTTGTGTTTCAGCTGGGAATCCCCCATTCTTTCATGATGGTCAGTTACCAGCATAAGTTTCAGGATGAGGATCAAACACGAGTGAAAGGTTCTCTCAAGTAAGTGCTCAAGAAGAAATTCACATTATTCACAACCTGAGGAAGGTGTCCTCTTCTGCTGCTGTAGGCCTCCAGGTTCCACACAAACCAAATGTGGCCTTTGGGACTTTTCGTTTTTTAAATCTGATAAAGAATGAAGTGAATGTCTTGGAGGCCTGGTTATGTAGAAGTTAAAATACTTGTGTGTGTGATATGTCTATATCATCTCCAGTAAGAAAGCCAGAAGTTCTTGTAGTCTTTTTACTACTGAGTGAGCTGGAAGGGCTAATCTCAACTTGGAGATACACAGTGAATCTTCCAGAGGCCAACGTGTGCTCCACGCAGATATATTTCCCTGCTTTACTTGTTGGGGAATCACAGGATTCAGTAAAGAGAAAAAGTCTTCCCTGTCTTACCAGTTTTTGGTTCTGTCATTCTAGGGCGGGTTTCTTTGGGACCATAGTGGAATATGGAGCAGAGAGGAAGATTTCCAGACACAGCGTTTTAGGAGCCACTGTCAGTGTTGGTGTTCCCCAAGGAGTGTCCTTGAAAATTAAGTAAGTTCAAAATTACAACTCTAGATTGCAGAGGCTGACCCTAACTTCTGTGGTTCTATTTCCAATATTCAAGTGAGAAGGTCACAGTCCCAGGGCAATACAGGTGTAGTGATACATCACTGGGAGAGGGTGCAGCTTCCTGCACCTCTAACGCAAGCAGTGCCCATGGTGCCATGGTGCCTTCTGCTGGTGTTACTCAGAACCTGAGCCACCTCTGTGTGTGCATCAGAATATTCTGAAATACAGGTTAAAGTGAGGTCTGGAGCATTCTGGTAAGTGGATGGAAGATTTCTGAAAATACTATTAGTAGAGCTGGATTTAGAGCTGGATTCTATTTGTATAACACTGTACACAAGTGTATGCTTCAATTAGGGAATTACCATTCCCTAATGCAGGTGACTATACCAGTAACAAGGTGCAGTTCATGGAGGGGCAGAGCTCGTTAAGGGTCCCTGTGCTGTGGTGCACTTTGAATTGGGGCCAGCAGCAGGTGGGATGCCAAACTGCTGAAGGGCCTGAAGAACCCTGGCAACTCATGTTTTCTAAAATAAATATTGTTATAAGCATCAGAAAAATACTAACATACACCTGTCCTGAAGGCCCATGCCAGTGTTGTGAACACAGGCCTTCTCTAGAAGTGTTTTCTTTTTCACTTTTCTGGGGGTAAATTAATGACCAAATTTCCTATTCTCCTAAGATTATAAAAAAACACTGTACAATCGTCAGGTGCTATCATGAGAGATGTTTGCTTCATTGAAATCTGACTCTGGCTGGTGTCAGCTGTCTTTCTTACCATTGGCTTTTTCAGTTTATTGGACTTTTAACTTTTTGAGCTCATTGTTCATCTCCCTTTGATTCAGCAGCACGTGCTGCTGCTAAGTGTGCTTCATCGAGCACATTCAACTCTGCTTTTCCTCTTACCTGTCCCTCTTCTCTTTTTTGGTGCAGGCTGAATAGGGCTAGCCAGACCTACTTCTTCCCTGTCCACCTAACAGATCAGCTGCTTCCCAGCGCTGTGTTCTATGCCACTGTGGGACCTCTTGTCGTCTACTTCGCCATGCACAGGCTGGTCATCAAACCCTACCTCAGGGCACAGAAGGAGAGGTGAGACTGCCAGGCTGTGCTGCACATTCAGAACAAGGAAGTCTCACTAGTGCTCTTTTCTGTGAGGTTGTGGGTCACTTGTAATTGGGGGTGTGGGGGGTAGGCAGACAGCTGCCAGTTTGTAGGTGAATCCCATCTACTGTGTATTTCTGATGTGGTGTTGCCTTCCTTCTGCCAGAGAGCTGGAGAAGCAGAGGGAGAACACAGCCAGTGACATCCTGCAGAAGAAGCAGGAGGCTGAAGCTGCAGTGAGTCTTACTTTTAATTTGGTTCCCCTTAGTGAAAGGAAGCTCTTTTCACTCTGGGCTGTTCTCTTTTGGCCACAGTGTCTGACCTTGCGTGATTTCTGCTCTGCCACTTGTGTTGTGACAGGTCCGGTTAATGCAGGAGTCTGTCCGAAGGATAATTGAAGCAGAGGAAGCCAGAATGGGTAAAGATTATGATATCATTTACTTTTTTATATAAATTGGAGAGAAAAAGAAACAATACAAAGGTGTTGTTTCTTCATTCCCACTCCTGATGAAGTGCAGCATAGTTGCTGCTGCACACAGAGTAGTGGAGTCCCATTATGATTCAGCTCCTGGTACATGAGCTTAGGAGGGATCACAGAATATTATTTTGGGATGTGCTGTGAGGTGGATCAACAGACTGAAGACATAAGTCTGGATTCATCTCTCCACCAAAGAGAGGTGTGTGTATACATATGTGCAAAAGTTGTAGTCTCAAGTTTAGCTTTCACTGATTTCTCCCTCACATGGGAACAGCCTTGGCAGTGCAGGATTGTAGTGACAATCTGATCTCTGATGATTACTACCAATGTTCCACAGTGTTCCAAAGTGAACTGACATCCACTCAGTTTGTCACATCAGTGTGACACTGAAGTCCTGTCACTCTGTCCTAGTGCTGAAGGTTGCTAACAAACAGCCAAGTAGAAATGTTGTTCTGGGTTGAGAAGAGTGGGTCCAGGCCAGGAGAATTAAGTCTCGGTGAAAGCAAGAGAAAATGCTGGGATGGTCTTTTTGTCAGTGTCTGTCCAGCCATGGCAGGAAGCCTTTTATCACAGCTGTGATTTCCTGGGACATGCAGGTCTGATTATAGTGAACGCCTGGTATGGGAAGTTTGTTAATGACAACAGCAGGAGGAATGAGAAGGTGAAGGTAATAGATGTGACTGTGCCCCTGCAGTGCTTGGTGAAGGACTCTAAACTCATCCTTACAGAGGCCTCCAAGGTACGTTCTGTCAAAGCCCAGACTCCACAACTCAAATGTGTGACCCGGAATTTCAGTTGAACCATGTGGTGTCCTGCCAGGGGATCTCTCCAGTGACTCTGGATCAATTCACAGAAGCCATTTACATATCAAGTGTTAGGAACATCCAGGAACTTCTGTTTCTCTGGGTGTTTCCAGTGCCAAAGAAACAGCATCTCGGTGTCTGCAGACCCTGGGGCTGTACACCAGAAACTTCCCAATGCCCTGCTTTACTTTTATGTCTTCAAAACTTGTAGAGGTGATTCCTCAGCATCTCTCTCACCTTGCTGGCAGAAAAACTCCTGTTTTTAATGACACTTGTCCTGGCACTAATAAATGTTTTTGGCCAGCTGAAGAACTGTAAAGTCAATTCCTTGATGCTCAGTTTGTCCTTTTCTGGTCCAAGGCTGGGCTGCCAGGCTTCTACGACCCCTGCGTGGGTGAGGAGAAGAGTTTGAAAGTGCTTTATCAGTTCCGAGGAGTTCTGCACCAAGTGATGTCAGCTGACAACGAGGCCCTTAGGATACCAAAGCAATGTAAGTAGCACGGACTGCCCAGCTTCTTCCTTTGGGAACCAGAATGGTTGCTTCAGCTCTGTGGTGAAGCACACAGAACTGGGGTTTTGGGGCTCAGAACAGGTTACTGGAATGGACTGACCATGACATGCCTCTGCAGCAAGGCCCTAAAGAGCTCAGCAGCAGCTCTGCAGCTGCTTGTACCAGCTAGCCTTTATCTCTAACTGGGGTTGGAAGCAGAGGCCTCCCACAGGTGCCAGTGTCCCTCCAGGCACTTCACAGCACTGGGTGACCCTTTGGGGACTGAACTGCATGTATGGAGGCATGTTGGAGGCCTGAGCCAGATTTCTTCTTTGTCCCCATTTGTCTTACTTGCCAAAACATCTTCCCTGCCATAATAACTCTGTGAAACCAGTATTTGCTCGTGACAAGTTTTACTGTCACCTCTGTGGGTCTGGCAGGTTGGATCAAGGGCACAGACTTCTGTTTGCTCTAGATCAGCTCCCTGGCCAGTGTGAGCAGCACATCCAACTGACAGAGCTTCCAGAAGTGCCTTGGGAGGTGTATATGAGTCATATTTAATTAGCAGCCAGAAATGCTGCTGCCTGTCCCTGGTACAGTGGTGGGTTCTAGCATGTGTCCATTCCTTGTTCTCCCTGACAGCTCACAGGATTGATGCCGATGGCTAATCCAGGAGCGCGTGTCTGCCGCGGTACCTGGGTCAATGGAAACTGCACAACCTCCCCTGGACGCTGCAAGTTTGAACAGAGACACTTTTATTTTTACTGTCCACATAGCAGGTGGCGTCCTGCCGATTCTGTTAGGGACAAAAGGAGAGACCCTGCTGCTCCAGGCAGCTTCAAGGCAATATTGTGGCTTGGTACTCAATAAAGCAGCGTGACTCTGAGTGCACAGTGCTTTCTGCCCAGAGGGCTGAGCAGGTGTCCTCCTGCCAGCTGGCCAGGGCCCCTTTGTGCGCTCACACGTACCTCCTGGCACTGAGCAGGGATGAAAACCTGTTGTTCTCGCTTCTCCATATACTTCCTGGGGCAGGTAACACACCTTTTCCTGCTCCTGAGGGGAATTTCAGTTCTCAGGCCACCTCCTGGAAGTCCCCTGTGCAAAGCCTTTTTGTTGGAAAGAGGTCAGAGATTGTTTCCATCTCAAATCTGTGTTTGAAATGCACTTATTAAGCACATACTTTTGTTAAGTATGAAGTTCTTTGCCTTTTGTAGTAACATTGACCTCTTCGGCACCAATCTGTCCAGCTGCGAAATTTCCGACACTGCTATTCCAGACAAGGACATGGGGTATCCTAGTCTTACTAATTGTTCTGCATCCCACATCCATGTATCATCAAGGTTTTCAGAAAAATAGGAGAGCTAGTGAGGAGAAGGACAGCAATTCATTTCATTTGATTCTGATGCTGCAACTATCTCTTCCCATCTAATTTATTTCTAGGAAAAACAAATGTAGTTCATGTAAGTAAACCAGACCAAAGTGAGGAGAGGCCAAATGGATAAAGAGCTGAAAATGTAACATTCAGCTGCCCTTTCCGAAAAGCAGCAGTTATGGCATAAATCCATTGGATTTATCTTGCCTAGAAGCCCTGCCAGGGATTTCCAGCAGAAGGACAGTCCTGGTCTGGTGACAGCAGCTGAAAACAGCACCTTGTAAAATCTGCCACACACTGGGCACATCACCACCACCAAGGCTTTTACAGAGAGACAAGGAATCCTTGTTCCTTGGTCACAGTTCTGCTCCAGGTGAGTCTAGACCAGCCTTCACTGCTCACTGGTGAAAGCAAAGGGACAGCCTTGGCAGTGCAGAGTTGCTCATGACAACTCCTGCCATAATTCTTTTCCTGACATGGGCCTGGCCCCTGTTCTGGGCAGCTTTGGTTCTCTGTGCTCAGATCACTGCAACAGGAGAACTAGATTTCCAAAAGTAGACTTGTTTGAGCCAGTCTGAAAGAGATGCTCCCTTCTCTAAAAAACGAGTTTGTACTGTGAAGGGGTGTTCATTTGTTTTTATTAAAACCAAAACTCTACATTTGTGACCAGCTCCTGGTGCAGGGCTTTATTTCACTTACAACCAGTGTTCTGTTGATCTGAAATTAAATGTAAAATGTGCAATAAATTATATTCAGCTGAAAAGCAGCTCCCATTCCCTTTGCATGTGTAGGAGACTCCTGAAAATAAACCCCTGGAAAGAAAGGGTTGCAGGTTTTGTAAACATAACAGCATCCTCCATCCCATCCAGCTCATTGACTGCTGCTGGTCGCTGCTGGGTGGGACTTGAGGGACTGGGCAGAAATCTCTATCACAAGTTCCCTTTTCATGTCTTTTCAGTGTGTGAGGTGTATGGTCAGGAGTGAAAACCAGCCTGCAGGGACTAGGACATGGCAGAATACTCCCAGGAGAGTATCCCTGGGAGCCAGTTGCTGGGTCAGTCTTTCCATCCCACCTACTACTTTCTTCCTTGTTTTGTCAGTGACAAGTTTTGCCAAGACTGTAAGAACAGCCCCCTGTGGAACCACATTCCTGCTGTGAGCAACTGCCCTTTTACAGCCACAACTTCCTGGGACTTCTCTTTATCACTCTGTATAGTTCAAAATTACCCATAGAATTAAAATAGAATCTATAAGCCATGAGAGTTTAGCTTCCAGTATGGCCTAGTGCCATTTCCAAAAGGTTGAGCCACCTTTTCAGTTTGCCAAGATGTTAAGGCTGCTGCTTTGATGGCAGCTGGCTGAGCAGCAGTGCCTGCAGGGTCATGGCACATACAGGAGCTGCAGGGTGGCACCAAGGCTTAGGCAGCCCTTGGGTGAGTTGGGGTCCTCTGGCAGTAGGGAGGGAAGGAGCTGCTCTCCTTCAGCACAGTTCGTGGCAGGTTCACAAGGGATTGGTTTGGGTCTGGCCAAGCAGCCAGTCCTCACGAGGCAGATGCAGTGCAGCCCTCAAGGTTTTTTCCAAGGCTGCAGGGACCTGTTCTCTCAGCAGAGGCTGGCAAGGAGCAGCTGCTCTGGAGAAAAGTGGCAATACCTGCCTTTACTTCCTATCCCTGCCTGACTGTGTGTATTGTTTAGGGAAGAGCACTTGAAGCATCAGATCTTGTTGCTGCCTGGCACGACAGCGCACACACCAGTAAATCATAACAGCAGACTCCCAAGTTTGGAATAAAAGTCACTGTTCACTTATTTCACATTTAAGAAAAAAACATGGTTCATTAAAAGTTTTAATGAAAAAATAAAGTTCTGAATTAAACTATAATTATACATGGCTGAAAGTGATGAACTAAAAGAATGGAGATGTTACTTTTTTATTTCTCTCTGCTTATATTGTAATGTGCTGGACTTGTCAGACACCATCCACTGGGATAAATCTGAAAAGGGAACAGAACAAGAATCAGTCACACTGATTAGTGTCGAACCTCTGTAAAAAAGAGCCAGTTCACTTGGCAGTGCACCATTTGCCTTTTGCTTTTACTTAATGCTTCACGAATGTGCTCCATGGAGGTGCAGTTGAACTGCAGACACACGGTAAACCCAGAGCTCCTGATTTCAGAGCAGGTCCAACCCTTGCACAGTAGCAGCTGGGACCTTCCTAAGCCTTTCCGGTTGCAGAGTGAAATGGCAGCATTGGAGTGCTTTGGTTATTCTTCTGGCTGCAAAGGACAGTCAGGCAGCAGTCAGGAGTGAGTCTTTGGCAAATTCCTTGGTGGTTCCTTGTAGCTTCTGAAGGCAGCACAGCATGGTCACGGTCTTGAGATTTCACAGAAGCTGGAGCTGGTTTTCTGAACCCAGAGTCAGCTGTAGCAGCTTAGTGGAACAGGATTTTTATCAAGAAGCAGGACAGAATAGCTGCAAGTCATGCAGCCCCATTGCCCTGCCACAGGTTGGCAGACCTCTTGTGCCCCCATGTCCCATGCCATGGAGCTGCAGGATCCCGTGGCAGTGGGCTGCCTGAGGCTTTGGCAGCTTCAGGACACACGTCTGAAGCAGGGCACCTGACCCTGTGTCCTGGCAAGACTCTCAGTCATCACTAGGGCACATCTCCCAGTGAGCTAGTCCTCAGACAAGATAGTGCTCCGGTGCTGTGACTGCAGAACTCAGGACTCGTTCCTACTGGCACAGCTGGTCTGGCTGTTGCACCAGCCAATGTCTCTCCAAGCCTCCTGGTCTCCCTGGACAGAGCATACACTATTCCCCAGGCATAACTTCAGACAAATACCTTGAAATATCAACCCAGTTTGTGTGACCCATGTGAATGCGTTTGGTCCTCAAGGAACAACACAAGCATCTCCCTGGCCTTGTGTATGAGCTGTGACTCTCCCCCATGGTTCCGAAGGGACTTCCCTTGCGCTGAGGCTGGCTGGGGCCTTAGTGCTCTCCTGTCCACCCCACACTGGATGGATCCTCATTGGACTTCACCCTGTAGCTGCATCACCTGCGTTCGCTTTGAGCTGTGCCACTGCTACCAGTAGGTTAAAGATTCTGGCTTTTTGGTTACAGTCCAGTCTCAAAAAACAGTGGAAACATAAATCAACTCAACTGTTGTACTTGGATGGACATGATCAAATCCCAACCACACCTGCCAGGTTCTACATTTACTCTGGCCTCTTTTAAAGTCCATGTTTAAATTCTGAGCTGAGAAGAGGGAGAGTCATCATCTTAAAACAGCCCTGTAGAAGTTAACAAAGGGACAGGAAATGGAGCAATTTCCCTCCATACACACATTTGAGCTGATCATGCAAATAAAATAATGAAAAATCACTGTGAAGAGACCTTGTAGGGAAGAATCAAATGCCAATGATCCCCCATGCTGCCTGTCCAGGAAAAGGGCTGCTCTTTCATACCAGGGTGCTGTCCCTTGGCACAGGAGGGAGCCTCAAGTCCCATTTGCACTTGGACAATGCCAAATCGCAGAACTCCCATATTCCCAAGCCTGTGGAAGTGGAAGCAGATCACACAGAGGCTGGTAGCACTGACACTGACGCCAACAGAGCCTTAGGATATCTAAGATTGATCTATATGGAAAAATGGGCAGGTATAATATTTCATTGAATTTAAAACACAGGGCCATTTACTTTTCAGACTCTTCACACAGACTTACGCCTTCTCCCCTTCCCTCTTTGGAGGAGGAGTTTCCTAGCACAGAGAAGATTTGCAGTTTCCCGATGGGATGAGAAAACCTACATGGCAAAGGTATTGTACATTCCCCAGACATCACCCAGTCATCGTAACCGGACAAAACTCCACTGAGCTCAGAGAGCTTCGTCTGTCCCTCAAGACAGTCGGTCTCTCGCCGCAGTTCTGACCAGTTGGCCTCTCCAAGCCCCAGCTGCCCGTGGCTTGGCGATTCCTCGTCCCTGCGCCGCGGGCCAGCCGGGCAGCTCTCCCGCCCGAGCAGCAGCAGTTTGGGGAAGCCCTTCCCGGCCTCCCAGCCAGCATCCGCGGCTTGCCCGACCGCGCAGCGCACCAGCACGCGCCTCCCCCTAGTCCAGAAAGCGCCTGCGCGAGCCCGTCCGGGAGCGGTTTGAACGGCGAATGTCAAACTTGGAGTCCCGGCACTTCTGGCAGATGTAGATCTCTGGGACATTCGACTTGCGGATTTTGGCGCAGGAGAGGTGGATCCAGGTGTGGCACTCATTACACTCGATCATCGGCCGCCCGGCGAAAGGCTTCATGCAGAAGCAGGTGACCAGGTCCCATGAGTCGTCATCTGCAAAGACAAAGAGCAAAGCCACATTTTTTAGTGGTCAAGCCTTCTCACCCACACTGGGAATTTTCTCTCCTTTTGTGCTAAATTAACCACCTGGGTTTCAAAGACAGGCACTTTGCTGCTTTTTCCAGGTCTCCCTTGCATGGGAAGAGACTCAGCAGTATATGGGAGGCCAAAATGCAGGAGAGAATAACTGGCTGCTTCCATAAAGTCACAGCTTTTCACTCAGTTTACTGCAAAAGGAGCCAACCCCCCCTTTCCACCAAAAACCTTACTGCTCCTAAATTCCACCAAGGCAGCACTCTTCAGCATTATATGTTACGAGTACAGTACTAAAGAGATCAGCAATGGCACCATTTCCACCTGGCTGATCCTCTTGGACAGCCAGGACACCTACCTGAATCCACCATGATGTCCTCATCGTCACCAGTGCCGTCCTCATCCCGAAAGACCACCTGCTTGCCCTGCCGAATGACCGTTCGTTTGCCCACACTCTGGATCTCCACCGTCTGCTCAGCTGTCACAGCGGGGTAGGAGACACTGGACGGGGTGTCAGAGTCCCACACTGAGCAGTGCTCAGTCACAGACTGAGGGTCGCCCTCTGATGAGGGGCTCATCGGTGTCTCTGCATAAGAGTCCTCTGCCTCTAGCTCCAGCAGCTTCTCCTCATAGTCCTCCTCTGCAGACACCTCTGTTTCCCTCCTTTTCAGCTTTTTCTTCTTCCTGATCTTATCGATTTGTTTTCGCTCTGGCAGGAAGTTGCTGGCCTTTGCCCGCTGGAACAGGGAACCATATGGTTTTGCTCGTTTAAGCTGACTGAAGTTCTTTCTGTTCTTGGTGGGCAGGGAGACAGAGGAGGGGGTATCATTGAAGCGGGGATCCCAGCTATCGCTGTCAATCGTGCCTCCAGTGCTGTTGGGAGGGCTGGGGCTGTTCCTCAGTGGCGTTTCCTGGAACACGTCGAGGAAGCAGGTACAGCATTGACTCAGAACAGAATTGCGTGCGACTCAAAGGCACTGCACCCTGTCCCCGAGGCGCTGTCGCTCCTGCTCTCCCCACGCGCCACCCCGGGAACCTCCGGCCGAGGAGCCGCGGGAGCGATGCCGGATCCGACGTTTTTCACCCCGCCCACGCCGGCCCCCCCCCGCCCCGTCCCCAGAGCCTCCAGCCGCCACGGCTCCCCTTTTGTTCCGGCCCGGCGCGAGGCCGTGACCGCTGCAGCGGCTGGTCTGACAGACCAGCCCAGTGCCCCCCCGGTGCCCGGTGCCCCCCAAAGCCCCCCGGTGCAACTCACCTCCTGCGGATACGGGATGTAGCCGGCATAGGCCAGGACAAAGGTGCAGAACTTGTTGAAGTCCTCCACGGTACGGTGCCGCCGGGAGCCGGGGGAGAAGTCCTGCGGGGAGCGGGGGTGAGCGGCGGCCGCGGGGCCGG
>VYXB01001646.1:381772-392633 GCA_013397135.1 Pachyramphus minor
GGGCGCGCTGGGGGGGGCAGCTCCGCGTTTGCGCAGCGGCCGCTCCCGGGGGGTTGTCGGCCGGGACAGGCACGGGACGGGCTCCGCGAGCTCATCCGCCGCCTCCTTCCCTGGTTTACCTTTCCCGCCCCGGGAGCCTCTCAGGGGTCGGTCCCGGCGGCTCCGCACTGACCCGGGTGCGCTCCCCGCAGGCACGGCATGGCGACCGGCGCGGGCACCGGCGGGACGGCGGCGGCCTCAGTGGCGGGAGAACCGGCGCACGCGGTGTCGCTGCTGCGGGGTCTGAGCGCGCTGCGGGCCGAGCGGAGCCTGCTGGACGTGACGGTGGTGGCCGGCGGGCGGGAGTTCGGGGCACACCGCGCCGTCCTGGCTGCAGCCTCGGGATATTTCCGCGCTATGTTCGGCGGGGCCCTGCGCGAGGCGCGGGCCGAGCGAGTGCGGCTGCACGGCGTGGAGCCCGAGTGCCTGGCGCGGCTGCTCGACTTCGCGTACACCGGCCGTGTGGGCCGGCTGGGCCCCGACATCGCGGAGCGCCTGCTGCGCGCAGCCGACCTGCTGCAGTTCCCCGCCGTCAAGGAGGCCTGCGGCGCCTGGCTGGCACGGCAGCTGGAGCCCGCCAACGCCCTGGACATGCAGGACTTTGCCGAAGCCTTTGCGTGCCCGGCACTGGCAGCTGCTGCCCACCGCTTCGTGCTGCGGCACGTGGGTGAGCTGGGTGCCCAGCTGGAGCGGCTGCCGCTGCCTCGCCTCCTCTCCTACCTGCGGGATGACGGGCTCTGCGTCCCCAAGGAGGAGGCTGCCTTCCAGCTGGCACTGCGCTGGGTGCGCGCTGACCCTGCCACCCGTGCCCCGCTGCTACCCCAGCTCCTGGCCCACGTCCGCCTGCCCTTCGTGCGCCGCTTCTACCTGCTGGCCCACGTGGAGAGCGAGCCACTGGTGGCCCGCTGCCCACCCTGCCTGCGCCTCCTGCGTGAGGCCCGCGACTTCCAGGCTGCCCGCCTCGACCGCCACGACCGGGGACCCTGTGCCCGCATGCGCCCCCGGCCCTCCACCGGCCTCGCTGAGATCCTCGTCCTTGTTGGCGGCTGCGACCGTGACTGTGATGAGCTCGTCACCGTCGACTGCTACAACCCACGCACTGGCCACTGGCGCTACTTGGCTGAGTTCCCTGAGCACCTGGGTGGGGGCTACAGTGTTGCTGCGCTGGGCAACGACATCTATGTCACTGGTAAGGCACACAGGGTGTGAGGGTACCCACTAGGGTGCAGATTTCTCTTTAAAATATGTGGGTTCTAGCAGTGAGACTTGGCTTTTCCTGGGAAGCAGAGAGTTTGGGACTTGGCTTGGGTGTTTGCAGGCTGCTGGCAGGCGTGGAGACTTCTGGAGTTGGTGCTGGATTTAGCAGCTGGTCTCAGTCCAGGAGCTATTTGGTCATGACTAATGCTGCTGAGCACGTGGACATAAGTAACAGATCTTGCAGTCAGAATTTTCTAACCGTCACTCTGGGGGATATGGGTTACTTTAAGAGGGTTTTGAGTTTCTCTCTGTGAAGAAGGTGTTTGGGTTCAGAGCCCTGTGAATCACAAGCCAGGCCACGTGCTTGAGGCATAGGTGTGTCAGAATGCCCCGGGTTTGTCAGCCAGCCCCCGTGAGTCATGATACCTTCCTCAGCACAAATCCTGCCTCCTTGCAGTCTGCTGGGGTTACAATTACTTCTGTCAAGGTGACACCGATGTATAAATTTGGCTGTTAATCTGCATGCAGATGCCTCCTTTGAACTACATCCCCATAGCTGGAGCAGCAGCCCTGCACCAGCTGTAACAAACCCAGGAAACCAGGCACTGTGGAACAGCATGCTCCGGGTGTGCAGGACACGCTGGCAGAGTTTTGAAGGGCAGGTCTTATGCAGTTGATCAGAAAACTCTGTGTTCTTTAGTCACAAGCAGAAAGCAAGGGTCTCCTTTAAGGGCAGGGTTGTAAAAATGGTACAGATGCCCTTACATCCCTTGGGAGCTTCCTGGAATGATCCCTGGTGGGTCTGTGGAGGCCAGTCCTGCCAGGAGCCATGTGTGAGGGTGCTGCTGGGGATCTTGGGTCATTCTGCTTAGTGTCAGTGTTGCACAGGCAGGGCCAGGAGGTTCCCAAGCTGCCGTTGGTGCCGCTGCCTCAGCAGCTTCTGAGCAGCGATGGAGCAGGGGCCACAAACTGGGAGAGAAGTGGGAGTTTAGAGGATGGAGGTAGTGAAACTTGGGAGACTCGTTTTGATTCATGGCTGAGTATGGACTAGGGAGGATGTGGGAGAAATCCTTCCTGGCTTTCTGGAAACAGTGCACAACTTGCATGAAAATTCTCATGGCACACAGTAGCGCCACCCCCCAGAACCAAAATGCTGCCCCATTGTACAGCCCACGGCAGCAGGAGGGGGCTGCATGCAGAAGGTGTAGCTGGAGCTGTAGCAAAGGCGCTGGTGCCAAATGCTCTCCTCCATTGCCCTTCCCTGTGCAGAGCCCGGCTCTGACACGTGTTGTGCTGTGCCACAGGGGGCTCAGATGGGTCCAGGCTGTACGACTGCGTCTGGAGGTACAATTCCAGTGTGAACGAGTGGACGGAGGTCTCACCCATGCTGAAAGCCAGGGAATACCACAGCTCTACAGTCCTGGATGGGCTCCTCTACGTAGTTGCTTCCGACAGCACAGAGCGCTACGACCACACTCTGGACAGCTGGGAAGCCCTGCAGCCCATGCTGTACCCCATGGACAACTGCTCCACCACCTCGTGCCGCGGGAAGCTGTTCGCCATCGGCTCCCTGGCTGGAAAAGAGTCCATGGTCATGCAGTGCTACGACCCCGACAGTGACCTCTGGTCCCTTGTCAACTGCGGCCACCTGCCCCCCTGGTCCTTCGCCCCAAAGACTGTCACGCTCAATGGCCTCATGTACTTCATAAGGTGAGTAGCTGGAGCCATCACCTCCCCTCCATGTCCCTTTGGGGAGGGCCTGGAGCTTCCCTGGGAAGGTATGTGGGATTTTGGAAGTATTGGAGGGAGGGCACTGGGTTGGGACAGCAGTGCTTCCCCCTGATGGTGCTGGTGGGGCTACCCTTAAAATTGTGTAAAAATGTCTGAGTGTAACCTCGGACTGGGGAACAGCCAGGTGTAAATCTGGCTGAAGTCAGCAGCGCTGCTTGGAAATTGGCTTCTCAGATTCCTTGACTCCTGGTTCAGCCCCCCTCACTGCTATAAATAAGCACATAAGCTCCAAGAAAACATTAAACTGTAATGCAGGAGAGGACATCTTCCGTCTCAGCAGCGATAAGAAGGCTGAAGATGAAGTGATTGGTCACTATTTTTAAGTGCCTTTCCAAACTGGTACTTAATTACCCATCTGAAGCTGGCCTGGTGGCGCAAATACTTCAGTTATCCGCTTAATTAAAAATAAACGGGAAGGCATGCTAGGGCTGGAGCGTTTCATCTCCCTCCCTGTGTTGACTCTGAGCAAACAGAGACTTCTGTGAGGGCTTCCAGCCGCTTCTTTTTTTTTAATCTCCTCTTGGCTTTGCATAAAGCAGCAGCTTTGGCCCAAGACCTTTTGTTTGATCCTTTTGGGTCCAGCTGAGTGTCTTGCTGGCATCTGTTCGAGTCACCTGGTTTCAGTCCATCCTGCCAGGGTGTTGCAGCTGTTCAGCTCTTTGTCACAAGCTGATTCCATAGAATTTCCTTTTTCTTATCCATTTTAAAATACTGATGGTTGACAGTTCAGGATTTCGGATCACTTGTGCACCTGCAGGAGTCAGTGAGGAGATGATCGGGGTCTGGTGTTCTCCCTTGTTTCATGTGCTGTGTGTGGGCTGCTGCTCCATGCAGAGCTATGGGATAATCTTTGGAGGGCAAAGGAAGAGGTAACAAGTAAAAGTGGCAAATTCAGTTTTTGGGTTGTTTTAGTAGCTTAGACTAAAACCTTTGAGTGATGATCCCTTGTGCTGGGACTGGTTGTATACCAGTAAATGTAGCACAGCAGTGAGGCTTGGGCATTCTCTACAGCCACCCTAGATCTGGAGCCGGCCCTGCCTCATAGCCTCTTGATTCTGTCTGTACCAGAACTGCCTTGGAAGGACTGACAGCTCCTCTTCAGCTGCCCTGACCTTGTCCTCCTCACATTCTTGTGTCAGTGTCTCTTCATCGCAAACGCCCCTCACCTGTCACTGTCGCCCTCCTGTCTGGCAAGTGGGGCGGGTGAGAGAAGCCTTGGGGGATTATGATGCCCCTCCAGCTCTTCTCTCATCCCACCCACCTAAATTTGGCATTGGTGAAGAACTCAAGCAGAGTTTCCAGAATGCAGAAGAGTAATTTTGTGTTCTCTTCCCTAGAGATGACTCGGCTGAAGTGGATGTTTACAATCCAGCAAAGAATGAATGGGATAAAATCCCTGCCATGCTTCAGGTATGACGTTTGCCATCCTCCAGGGTGCCTTAAGTGTTACAAATGAGTTTCGTTTACCTTTGGAAAATGAAGAGCTCTTTAGATCAGAACCCCTTGCACGTGGAACGGGTTTAAACGTACAGGAGTCATCAGGAAAACAAAGTCCTGGATGTGGCAGCATGTCTGGGTGTTCAGCCCAGCACATGAGAGCTGTGGGCAGTGCTGGCTCAGAGCCTGAGCTGCTGCTGGTGGGCATGGAGCCTCCTCTAAGGAGCAGCTGCCAGACTGCACCCACCTCCTCGATCAGCTGCCCGATTGGGCAAACACCCCTGATTGTGGTGTGTGTTTTCTTTTACTTTGCAGGTTCATGTTGGGGGAAGTGTGGCCGTGCTTGGCGGGAAGCTTTATGTCTCTGGGGGCTATGATAACACATTTGAACTCTCAGATGTCCTGGAAGCCTACGACCCTGAGACACGAATGTGGAGCGTGGTGGGCCGGCTCCCTGAGCCCATCTTCTGGCATGGCAGCGTCAGCATATTCCGGCAGTTCATGCCAGAAACCCCACAGGAGGACGACAGCATCACGCTGGACAACACCATCAGCTTGAGCAGGCAAAACCAAAACCTTCACAACCAGAACCTCAATGAGCTGCCTTAGCACAGGAAGCAGCTTGACATAAGTCCCTCATCCAGAACCTGGGCTGCTTTGGGAGAAGGCTGAGGCAAACCAGTGCTTCGAAACAAAACCATACTGATCACACAGGGAATGAGAACGCTGGCTGTTGGATGTGCTGCTGTGCGACCGCAGGCAGTGAGGCCTCCACTGCCTCCCTCAGCCCTTTGCTGCTTGTAGGGACCCAAGAGCTGATCTGTGGGGAAAATGATGGCACTGACCCGCGCCACAGCACCACCACTTACAGCTCGTGACCAGACACCTTTCGCTGGGAGCTCCTTCACCCCATAATACTTTGTTTGCCACCAAACTGCTTCCTTCAGTTTCTTTTCTGGGAGGGGTTTGTCTGGTAAGACAGTGGTCTGGACCCCCTCTCTATTCTGTGCCTCAGAAGGAGACAGGCTTTCTGTGCACTTGTTGGGATTGAACGGTAGTTATTTTAGGGTTTTTTCTTCTTTTTGTTTGGGGTTTGCATATTTTTTGGCCTGTATAAAATTTGCCTTTTTACTTGCCGAAGTGCCCTGGCCAGGTGGGCTGTTTATCTACCTTTTGCTGAAGAGCAGCTGCGTGGTTTATTTGTGGAATGTTTCTGGAACAAGCAGAGGCTGAACCTGTGGCACAGCTCCCCAGGAGTGAGTTATCACATCATCAGGAGAACCTTGGAGTGTGACAGCAGCTCAGGTGTGGCTGGATGCATTTGCTTTTTTGGTCTTTTATTTTTAACCAATAGAGGAAAAGTCTGTATTTAAGCTGAATTCAGAGATGGAAAGCCTGCATACTCGATCGCTGCACTCCTCAGCCGTGGGGAACCCGCACTGTTCTTCAGTCGGGAACACTGACAGTGCCTTGAGACCACCACGCCGGGGTGTGGCCCGTGGGCCCCTGTGGGCAGAGCCTGGTGGGGGGGACGCTGGGGCCTGCAATGAGGGGCAGCTGCTGCTTTTCTGGGAGCAGCCTGTCCGTGCTGTGCCGTGCCTGCAGAGAGCCAGCGAGCGCCGCGCAGCCGGACGGCGCTGCTGCCCGAGGTATTTCTGCTGAGCTATAAATAGTGCACGCGGCCGTGCTCGCTGCTGGACCCCCAACCCCACCCGCTGAGCAGCTACAGATATGTATTTATTTTTTGTAGAAGTCATTGTGTTGAATCCTCCAGTACACTTGAACTCCATCCTTTGAAACAAAGGCATTTTACAGTTGCAGATTATGTATTTTTATTCTCGTGGTTTGTTTTTAAATTTACTTGCAGCTGTCAAGTTAAATAAAACCTGTTACACAATTCTGTCGTCTGAAGGGAAAGGGGGACTGTCTCATTCTGGGCATGCTTAAAACAGAGCCTCTCTGGCTCCTTGGTCAGTAGAGGGAGAAAGGGGAGAGAACATGGCTGAGATTCTGGGGGTGAGGGTATACACAGGGATCTCCTGCACCCTGGCACCACTCAGCAAATGGTTGTAACTCCCCCAGCGACCCTGGATTGTGTTATTGGGGACAGAGCTGTGCCTACCCCTGAGCACAGGAGCTCAGGCACTGTGTGGCTGCTGAAGTGTGTTTCAAGTGAACTTGCAGCTCCATTATCTCAATGCTGAGCAGACACAGGTCCTGCCCCACCTTTAATGGGGGAAAGAAAGAGCAACTGACAGAAGCTTGACAAAATAAAGGAGAAATAAGGCACAAGTTTAACAGAGGAAACAATCCTTTCACATGCCTTAAAGGAAAGGGCAGAGCTGCTCTCTCTGGAGGAAGTTGAGCTTTAATCTTTAATCAGGAGCAGGGTAAGAGGGATGGAGGAAAGGGGCTCCTCCGGCACCAGCTCCTCCAGTGTCAGAAAGTGATTCACAGTATGACACAAGCAGGTCAGTCCAATCCCCTGCATGGTGCACGAACACTGACTGGAGTGGCCGTTTTGCACCATTTCTTCATTTGACACTCCGTCACATCATCATGATGACTTCCCTGTAGTCTGGGGTGAGAGACGGGCAGGGAAGAAGGGGAGGGAGCAGATGCACAACTCCAGAGAACAAGTGGGGCAGGGATTGGCTCAGCCCAACGCTTTACTGTGTTGGAAGGGTGGCTGCACTACGTCTCACAGTCTTCAGGAATCGTTGTTGTTATAATCAGAGATTGCTCAATCACATCTGCCGTGGAGAAGTTCTCGTTAGAGCATAGTCTCTGTGCAGGAACCTCCTCGGGCAGCGGCCCATGGGCCAGTGACTCCACAGTCACCTCGGCCGAGCCCACCTCCAGCTCTGGGGGTGGCTGCAGCACCACCATCACATCCTTCTCATCCTCGATGATCAAGTTCCTCAGCTTCCGCTGCCGTGGGTTGTAGTTCTCCACGCGGTCGTGGATCTCCATGTGGCGCCTCAGGTGAGCCTGTGAAGGAGGGGACACGCAGAGGGCCCCAGTGAGGGCCAGCTCCCTGGCACAGCCCAGAGGCCCCAGAGCTGGGGAAGGCCTCACCTGCCGCGTGAACTTGTAGCCACACTCAGTGCACTCAAACTTCCTCACACCCTTGTGCCGGCGGATATGGACGCGCAGCTGTTCCACTGCTGGGAAGAGAAGAGAGAGCCCATGGGCAGCAGCCCCATGCTGTACATGCTCACAGAGATGCCAAGCTGCCTGTGGGAAGGAGGCGGCTCCTGCAGAGCCCCAGCATTACCTTTGAATGTCTTCCCACAGATGTGGCAGAAGTGGGGCCGCCCCTCCTGGTGCCGGCTGGCGATGTGTCTCAGCAGCGGCCCCTTCTCCGTGAAACGCTGCTCGCAGAACTCGCAGCTGAACGGCCGCTCCCCGGTGTGCGTCCGGTTGTGCTTGTCCAGGCTCGCTGCCGTTATCCGGGGGAGAGAAGGGGAAAGCAGCCAGTTAGTGGCATGGCACGTGCCCCACATCCCAGCGACTGGGCCAGAAAGGCAAGTGCAGCATAAGCTCCAGGTAAGGGTCATGAGAAACACCAGCTTGTTCCCCTTCTGTGCCATGAGGGCAGTGGAGGTGACTTGGTGTCAGCCTGCACTCACAAGAGCACGGCTTTGCTCCTGGGGAAGCTGCTTTCTGGAGGTCCTGGATGCCAGAGCATGGCGCTTGGCATGACCTGCCCCAGCAGCACCCAGGGGTACCTTGTGTCCGGAAGGTCTTGCCGCAAAGGTGGCACTGGAAAGGCTTCTCGCCAGTGTGTGTGCGCAGGTGCATGTTGAGGTTGGCTTTCTGAGTGAAGGCATGGTGGCAGAACTCACACACATAGGGCCGTTCATTCCTGTGGGCAGGGAAAACTCACCATCACCTCTCCTTCCACTGGCTTCAGCCATTCGGGTCTCAGGCCAGCACCTCTGGGAAGGGAGCACTCCCTTCAGCCAACCCCCAGTCCTATAGGGGAGGGAGCACAGCCAGAAGAGCCAGGGTGACATAAGGGAGGACACAGGTCACACTGTACCTGTGCTTGGCCTTGATGTGCATCTGCAGGCCATTGCGGCTCGAGGCCCTGTGCCCGCACTCCTCACACACAAACAGTTTCTCTCCGCGGTGTTTGAAGGCCTCATGCAGGCGCAGCTCTGTCCGGGACAGAAAGCACTTGGAGCAGGTTGAGCACTGCAAGGCCACAGGAGAGGGGTGTTAGGGTACACCCACACCAGACCCACTTGTGCCCAACACCTGGCAACCCTCTGGCTGCTCCAGGGCCGTTCCCACAGCAGCCACAGCAGCACTTCGGCTCAGAGACACCCAGTGAGGTGGGACAGCCCAAAAGATGCAAAATGCTGGTCAGTGCTTGGGTCTATCAGCTGCTCCTGTACACAAAAAAGCCTGTTTCCAGCAGCTCTGTGTCCCCCTGCCTCACTAACAGAGCCAGACGGGCCGTGGGCACTATCCCCTAGGTCAGGCACATGTGCAGGATGACACCCTCCCCGATATCCTGGTCCCTACCGCGTGGGGCTTGGGTGCGCCGTGCAGCTTTATCATGTGGCTCTGCAGATCCTTCTTCTGCATGAACTGCTGCGAGCATGAGGAGCACTGTGAGAAAGGAGAGGGAGGTCAGCTTCCACTTGCCCCCAAGGAGTGGTTTCAGAGCAAGGAGGACCAGTGGGAGAGCAGAACAGATTCCTCATATGGCTGCAGGAAGCAGGTGGCTGTGGTGTCTCCCTGGAGCACATTCCAGCTCAGAGACAGGGAATGACCCCCAGTGAGCTGTCACAGACTGGGGAAGGAAGACAGGGGGCTCAGCTCCCCAGTGGGCTCGGCCAGGCTGCCCAGAAGGCAAACGCTTGCCTCCACTCTGTGCCAGTGTCCAGCAGCATCCACAGGGATGCCAGATGCTGGTGCTGCTCACCTTGTATGGCATTTCTCCAGTGTGCGACACCATGTGCAGCCGCAGCTCCATCCGCCGCTTGAACACCTCTGGGCACGCTGAGCACGTGAACACCTGTGGGAGACAGGGCAGCGTCAGCTTCTGCAGGACCCAGAGCCCGGCCTGGAGCCCCACTCAGCCCCTGCCAGGCACGTGGCACTGTGACCCACACACAGTGCTCAGCCTGCACCCACAGGACCCGTGTCTTGTACAGTGCAGAGTGTCCTGGCATGCTGGAACACACACAGGAAAGGTTGTGTGGCGCATCGGGCACAAGCTGCTGCCGTCCTGGTCCCGGCCGGGAGGTCCCAGCCACAGGGGCCCCAGCTATGGAATATGTGCCATGCAGTGCTGATAGGTGTCTGTTCAGAGCTGAGCATGGCCTGGGGCTCAGAAAAGGCTCCAGTTCCCTTCCTGATGGATGGCAGCAGCACTCCAACCCAGTGGGGCAGCTCCTGGGACTACCTGTTCTGATCGGTTCATGCAGTTCCTGGCTTCATGTTCCAGGAGATTCTCTTTTCTAAAGTAACATTTGCCACACTTGGAACACTCAAATGGCTTCTCTCCAGTATGTTTCCTGGGGGGATACAAATGGAGAACCCCGTCACTGCCTGTCCAACAGCAGATGCACAGACAGGTGTTGGAGGACACAGGGAAAGGTGAGGCAGGTTCTTGCCCATGTCCCTCCAGTGCCACTATTCACAGTCACCCTAAAGCTGCTTTTATGCTACTTTCAGGGCCCCTCAGAGTGTGGTCAGGCTGTCAGCGCCCACTGTGCTCTGCCAAATCTTGATTCAGCAGGGCCAAGGTTTGCCCCCACACAAGAGTGAAACGAAACTCAAGACCTCATGGAAGGGCCCTGCCCTGCTTTCAGAGATCCAGCGCAGACATCTCACATGTTCCCCACAGCCCCCAAAATCCACCTCAGCCCGGGCTGATCTGAAAGCCCACAAGGATGATTTGCCATTGTCCACCTGCAGCCAGCACAGCCCCTGAGGAGCCCCCACTGCCGCCTTCCTGAGCTGCAGCCCAGGACAGTCACTGCAGCTCTCAGATATGTTTCAGAGACATATAATCCCCCCCACAGGTCAGAGCACCCCCAGGGGCAGAGGGGACCCCCCTTCCATCCCGGGGAATGGCGTTGGGACCAGCTGGCAAAAGTGGGGCCGCCCTTTCCCCCCGGGAAGGGGCTGAGCCGCCGGGGCGGTGCATCCTCCCTCGCGCGCAAAGGGAAGGAGAAGTCGGAGCGTTTACCTGTTGTGCACTTTAAGATAATATTTGCTGAGGAAGGTTTTATGACATGTGGGGCACTCGACCGGCACCGCTGTACCTTTTCTGCTCCCCGGCGCCTTTCCCGGGGCGGGGGGACTCTTTTTGCTCCGCAGCGCCTTTTTCTCTGAGAGGGGCTCAACGTCGCCGCCCCCCCGCCCGCCGCCGCCCGCC
>VYXB01001646.1:398000-427640 GCA_013397135.1 Pachyramphus minor
CGCCCGCTCGCCGCCCTCCGCCAGCTGCGCGCGGCCGCCCGCGCCGCCATGCGCGCGCACCGCGTCCGCCGCCGTGAGTGCGGGACTGGGCGGGTGGGCGGGCGAGCGCCATTTTGCGGGCGGTGCGGTGCGGGAAGCGGCCATTTTGTGCGCGGGGCGTTGCGGGGCAGGCGGCCTGAGAGCTCAGGGTGATGGCGGTGCTCGTCCGTTGCAGAGGCGCGGGTAAAGGTGATGGCGCGGTTCTCGTCCGATTGCGCCGTGGTGCTGCTGGAGCACCTGGACACGCCGGTGACGCGGTTCCTGCTGAGCCACCCGCCCCTGTCGCGGCTCTTCGAGCCCCAGGTGAGACCCCGCGGGCGGAGCGGTGCCCCCGCACCGCCCGTGCAGACCCAGCGGCCGCCACCCGTTCGGCGCTGTGGCCTCGCGCACCCGCGCTGAGTGCTCACCCTCTCGCCTAGAAAAAGGAGGAATCCAGCTTCACTCCGGAGGATGCGGTACTGGCGTCCGTGGGCATCGTGAAGTGCAGCCCCGACCGCGGGCTTCTGGTGTCGGAGAGCATGTACCTGGCACTGGAGGAACTGATCCAGGCCTGCTGTGGTGAGTGCAGGCACTTGGCCAGGTTGGGGCCTTGGTAGCCTGAAGAAAAGTCTGTGAGGCTTTTCAGGAGTTAAAATTAGAGAATGTGCCGTGCCTGGCACGTTCTGATCTAGGGTTGTGTTTTTCTGTAAAGAGCGGGATGCTTGAGCTCAGCATCACCTGGGCTGGGTCAGAGAGATGCCAGCATTTGTCTGGTTCACACTGTGCTTGTCTTTCCAGCGGAAGATGAAGGTATCCCTGTGGTGCTGGTATGTGGCCCAAAAAACACTGGAAAATCGACATTCAACAGATACCTAATTAACTTATTGCTGAACCGGTGAGTATTTCCATGTTCTTCAAGCTTTTAAGTGCTGCATGGGATTTAGGAGAAGGAAAAATATGTCTGACAGGACTCTCAGAAGAGCTATCAGACCTGGAAGGTGGATAGCTTTTAAACACAAAGTGGTAGACACATACATGGGTTCTCTCCCTGCAGCCTTCCTGCAGTCGAGTACATGGAGTGTGACATAGGCCAGCCGGAATTCACACCGCCCGGGTGCGTGTCCCTGAGCAGCGTCACAGAGCCCGTGCTGGGTACGTGTTCTACTGCTCCTGCAGTTACCAGAGCCCTGATCCGTTTCCAAAATGAACAGGGTATTCTGGGCAGAGGCTGCTTGATGGGAAGCTGCTGCCACAGATGTCAGGGGTTCCTAGAGAGAATAAACCAAGGGCTGTTCAAGTTTTCTTGTAGGGACATCTAAGCTCCCTAAGTAACACGGAGCCATTCTCCTGCTTATTTTGTCTCTTTTTAAAGAGAGATGGTGTCATTTACAGGTGGTAGAGCAGGCTGAGGCAGGTCAAAAAGGATGTTCAGCCTTTCAGATTTGAAACGGCTCTTTGGGAAAAGCTGTATTCACAGTTGAAACTCATTGAGAAGTTCAAAGTGGATCCCCACAGGTTCAGGGGTGTTGTGGCGAGTGTGAAAAAAACAGTGCCTCGGAAACTGCTGGTATTTGTGGTCTTTTGGATTTGGGTCACTGCCTAAAAAAACATGGCCAGACTGGTTTGCTCTTCGGGCAGTTTGTCACAGACTGTTTAAAGATTTGTAAGTGTGTAACTAGTGATTTCAGGCAAGGAAAGAAACCCCAAACTAATCCAAAACGAACGGAACTCCAGTAAGGAGTCTTGCGAATGACAGACCAGTTTCTCCCTAAGTGCAGGCTGTGAAAGAAAGACTTTTGGCAGGTGGGGAGAGGACAGGTTATTTTGGGAGGGGTGGCATGTGGGTGCTACAGAAATGGGAGTGTTTTGGTTTGACTTGATGGAGGGACTAGAGGTTCAGTGCTCTTTTTGCCAGGTCCCCCCTTCACTCACCAGCAGATGCCCCGTAAGATGGTGTATTATGGCCAGACCAGCTGTGAGCAAGATACAGAGAGGTACCTTGATGTCATGAAGTACGTATTCAGCTGCTACAAGAAGGAAGTGCCTCTAATTATCAACACCATGGGCTGGGTGAAAGGTAAATGGGATCAATCCTTCTCTCAAAGAGGGGTGGGAGGGAGACAGGGATGGTGGTGGTGCAGCACCACTCAAGACCAGAACCTGCAGCGTATCTGCCCTGAGCTAGTGCTGGTGTGCACCCTGTTGAAGTAGCAGCAGCAATTGTATGTTCTCTGTGCTCTTGAAGGGGAGGGGCTGCTGCTGCTCATCGATATCATCCGGCTGCTGTCACCCAGCCACGTTGTTCAGATGGACGTGTGTGACTGGAAGGCAATGGCCCCACTCACCCCTGAGCACATCCACCTCCGTGCCGGGCTACACACCAAGGGCAAGCAGCAGCCTAAGTGCAAGCAGCTGGATGTGGATGCTGCAGAGAGCTGGAAGTGCTCCGAAGGGGAGGATGCATCAGTTCCACAGTACAAGTTGCTGTATGTCCATCCAGAATTCCCTCGGGCAGGAGTGGCAGGGGAAGCGTAAGTAGAACATTGAGTGCTGTGTGGAGTTTGTGGGCTGAACAAAACCACACATTGTCTTTGACTTAGGACTGTTCTTACAGGCGAGTGCACAGCGGCATCCTGCGTGACATGTCCATCCTGGGATACCTGGGGCACCTGCAGTACCCGGACATTGGGGCGGTGCTCCCACTGCACAGCCTGGTGCCATATCAGGTAAAGGAGTCTTCTGGGAAGGCTTGGGTATGGTGCAGAAAGTCTGGTTCACAGTGGTGGGCAGTTCTGCTCCTGTGCAGATGTTTCTCAGAAGAGGAATAAACACACTGTAATCTGCAAACAGATAACAACTGTATTCGGGGTGTCTAGAAGTGCAGCTGCTGTTGAGGTGCTGGTGTTGTATGTGTGTGCAGGTGGCATGTGTGGTCTGTATGTGCTGTGTGTGCAGATGCCACATGTGTTATGTGTGTTCTGTTTCTGCAGAAGCTGCTGTTTGCCTGGCCGTGGGGGTGGGGTGGGAGCATGCAGGGTCTGTGTACTCAGGGTCTTGCCTCTGAATTTGAAGTCAGTTGATGTGGAACTGATGGTTCTTCCCTCTTGTCACCCCGCCAGGTACCTTTCAGTGCTGTCGCACTCAGGGTTATTCACACAGATGTTGCTCCCACCAACATCATGTATGCAGTGAACGCCAGCTGGGTTGGGCTCTGCTGCATTCCAGATGAAGTCAGGTGCCAGACTGACGGGCCGGTCCTGCTGACACAGACACCAGTCTGCGACTGCCTGGGCTTTGGTGAGCACACTGGAGCTGTGCTCTCACCTGCTGTGTTTAGACACATGGGTTGCAGAGTGACAGAATTGCCTACTCTCCCAAAAACAGCTGCGGAAGTGGGATGAGATACAGGAGTAGTGGTGTGTTCTCTGCTGTTGGAAGCTGTGCTGTAAGTCTTGGCTTTGGTTAATGTGCAGTAACAGCTGTGAGGAATGTCACTGAGCGGCGCCGCTCGGAGCTTCTTAGAACTCCCCAGTTGACTCACTTTCTAGGTTTGCATTTGCAGAAGCAGATTTTGTGTGGCTTATGCAAAATTCCTGAAGCTGCCTAAGTGTCCTTCTATGACTTGATTTAATGTTCTAGTCTGGATTTGGAGTTTGGTTCTCAATTGTCTGTAGGGATGTGCTGGTGAGCATGGATACCTGATGACTGAGTTTTGCATATGTTTTCTTGTTCAGGAATTGTTCGAGGGGTTGATATGGAGAAGAAGCTTTACCACATCCTGACCCCAGTGCCTCCAGAGAACCTGAGACTAGTGAATTGTCTCCTCCTTGGGAACATTGCTATCCCTAACTGTGTGCTTGTGGGCCAGGTAGGAGCCTGTGGGAGGGGTGGGAGCTGTCTGAGCTTTGGCTGGTTGGCAGGTTTTCCAGCTTCTTATTCCTGAGGCGGATGCATGCCAGGAGATGCCTGGGCATCAGCAGATGGTTATCACTTCAGGAGATTGTCCTTAAGCACAGAAACTTACAGAGAACAGAACGTTCCACTCGTGTTTTAGATGCCAGAGCGGGGTTTGGTGATCACTGAGTCCTTAACGCCATCAGCTCTGTCAGCCTGGGAAGGGAAGTGCTTCCCCTTCTGCTGAAGCTAGGGCTCCTGAAGTTGTTTCTGGTTTTGTTTTTCTGTTTTTCAGCAAGGAATTGAGGGAGAGATCCCATATGTCACATCTGATTACAACTACAGCATCCTGGGTGCTGGGAAGCTGAGGAAAAAGAAGCATTTCAAGAGGAAGGAGTTCACCTTTGAGTGCGATTACACCTGAATCCTCAGAGCCCTTGGGCCAAGTGTTGTTTGTGTGGACTGGGTAGAGAGCCCAGTGTGGACACAGGAGCCTTGGGTGCTGCAGAGGCCCTGGGCAGGTGGCCAGATAGATGCCACAGCAGGTCTGGCTTTAATAATGTTTTGTATGTTTGGTTTGTATTTTAGTGTTTTGTAATAAATATCTACAGAAAGCAGTGGGTTGGATTGGATTTTTTTTCCCTGGCCATGGCTGGCACAGGTGGAGGCAGCTGGTGTCAACATGTGCCTTCTGCCTTGGGGCAGGAGTTGTTCTTGTTTCCTGTCAGGCCCTCAGGGAACTCAGGGTGTCAGTGATTTGCAGGGCCTGAGCAGAACTTCCCAGTCCTGTGATTTGGTGAAGGGCCCGTGCTAGGGTTCTGGGCCTGGCCTGTGGCTCTGGTTGTCCTGCTGGTCAAGGAGGGATGAAGGAATTTGTGTAATCCCTGTCCCCTGTGGTGGAGAAGATGGAGCTGTTCAGGTCTGCACCATCACAGCCGACCCTGGCTCTGTGCTGGGACGCTGCTTCCTCCCACCCTGCACTGGCCTAGCCCTGTATCCCAGTGCTGTGGTGTGAGCTCAGCGCCCTGAGCGTGGTCTGGGAACAGCTAGGGCTGGCTCCAGTGTGTCCCCAACTCTTAACAGACTGTTCTCCAAGGCCAAGGTTGAAATGGGATGGGACTGGGGAGGAGCTCATCACATGGAGCACCAGGGCATGTGGCCTTGCCTGGCCCCACCTGCTCTGCTCCACTGGGACAGAAGAGAAATTTTATTTATTTCTTCCCAACCCTTTGTCAATCAGCAATTTGCTCCTGAGGGAAGCTTGGGGGTGGTAGGAGCCACGAAGGGGTAAGCATCTCGGGTTGAGTTGAGAGTGTGTTTGGGAAAAGGCTTCTGAATGGGTAATACCAGCACATCAGGCATTTATTGGATCCATGGCTGCAAAAGTAACTTGGTTTCTAATTGGCTCTTGCGAGTGAGATGTGGTTCTGCCCCAGCCTTGACCAAGGAACAATCTGGCCCCAGTGTGTGCAGCCCCCCGAGCCCAGTGTCTGTTCAGATCCCACAGACCAGGTCTCCTGCAGAGGAAGGAGGAATGTGGTATGTCACTTGGGACTGGAGCTGTTTGGCTGGCGGCTGCTGTGGATGTGAGTAATCTGCAAAATTGCTTTTGTTTGGTTTGTGAAGAGATTTCCTAGAACTCTAGAAACTAACAGATAAACAAATAAACTGGGATGCGTGAGGGGGAGGGGGACTGAGCTGGAGAGGAGCTGTGAGGGGCTGTGCAGTGTTGCTGCCTTTTAAAGAGTTAAAGCTTAAACTTAATCCAGGCCTAATTATCCCCATGTGGCTGAGTCTGGCAGCAAAGGGAGGACTTGGCTGGCATTGTGGCCTGCACAGTGGCTAAAATAAATAAAGGGCCTCTGGTGCAGCCAGGGAGAACATCCCAGGCAGGGTGAGAGGGGAGTTCAAGTCACAGGGAAGTGGGTGGAAAAAGCTTCAGGAAAGGTGAGATAGGAAAAGGGCATATGAGAAATGCCCGGTGCTGAAACTCCCCATAGCTGAGCATCATCCTTAGTGCTGCCACCAGCCTCTACCATCCACCTCACCCGGCTGCCAGCGATGGACCCCACACTGGCTGTATTCCCTGGAGCTGGGGGATAAGTGAGTGACCCCTGTGTGCCAAGCTGCCAGTGTCTGTTTTGGGGCATTTCTAGGGCATTCACATTGCCTGTGCCTGCCAGGGCCCAGAGGTGGATTCTGCAGCTTTGGGAAACGGGAACCTCACTGGCTTCTGGTGCTCCCTGAGGGGGAGAGAGACAATGGGCTGGTCAGGGACAATGGGCAGGTCAGCATAACCCTCAACAAAGCATCCCACCAGTAAGTTGGGGCCACTCAGTTCTGTGATCAGTGGGAAATTGGTGACAGCGCTTCAAATATCAAGGGTGCACTAAATAAAGTAGGATTAACTTTGCAATAAGTTGGCATCTGTTACATTTGGAGCAGTGATTTCTGTTGAAATTTCTGGCAAAGGGTGACCAGAAGCAGCAAAACTCTGGGGAGCACATGGTGCCTCCAGGAGGAGATTCTGTGATGAACTGGGGGCCTGAGATTGTCTTGGCCCAGCTGATCATCCTGTACGGTGCTGTGGTTTTTCCCTGGTTTAGAAAGTTTTATGTGGGGTAGGACAAAGGTGCCAACCTTTGCTGCCTTTGTGGGTTTTAAGCCCTAGCTGGTACTTTTTCGTTTGCTTGGACCTAGCATGAGGAAAATCCCCCTGAAGACCCCTGGCTTTCCCTACTCAGGCTAGGGGCCCCTGTGAGCCCATGGGTATGGGGATGCAACCAGGGCTCAGGGCAGCACATTCCTGCCCCCTCAAAAGCCGTCTGGATGGCAGAGCCGCCAAACAGCCCCCCTCTTCATGCCGATTCTTTCCATCACAAGCACGTCTTGTCTCCGTGGCCGAATGTCTTCCATAGACGGCGGAAAGTGAAATTTGTGCAATGTCTGTAGGAGGCTGAAGAAAGGCCCTTTGTGCGCCCCCCGCGCGGGCGCTGGGCAGCCTCCAGCAGCACCCTCGGCCGCCCTGCAGCTCCCGCCGCTGGCATCAATGCGCCGCTTGTCCAGAGACCGGGACCCACTCTTAAAGCCAGAGCCGGTCTCCCCCGGTTAGTCCCACTGGTGGCCCCATTGGGGCGGGCACGGCTCTGGGGGGCCCTCCGGCTGTGACCCCAGGATGTTTCTATACTGGAAGAAGAGGGGTGCCTACGAGCTGGAGGCTTTGCCGACCGGGCTGGCGGGGCTGGAGTACGAGGCAGTGGAGCGGTTTTCCTGGAGCTCTGGCCTGGACATCAGCGAGGAGCTTGGGGGTAGGTAGCTGGGGGGTTTGAGCAGCGAGGGCTGTGGGCTGCTGTGATCGGCCAAAGCCTCCAGGCGTGGCAACGAGGGTGAGGGGCTGGGAGAAGACCTTGCTGGAGCAAGGGTGCCACAGGGATGCCGTGGGAATGCTGCAGGTGCAGCTGAGAGCACTCAGCAAACTGCCACCGGCAGAGCTCCCCGCGGCCCGGGCAGGGCTTGAAGCAGCCGGCTGCCGCTGTGTGCTCTCGGCTGCAAGGATGATCCGGTTTCAGACTTGTTTTCTGTCACCGGGAGCGCCGGGCGTGATAGCACAGCCGGCAGCAGTGGAGGAGGTAACCGGGGGGAGGGGGGACAGGAGCTGATGGGGACAGGATCCCTCCTCCGGCCCCGAAGTGCTTGGTAGGGACCCGAGCACCCTCCTGCCTCTACCAGAAAGCGGGAGGCCCTGCGAGGAGCTCCCAGCCCGCGTTCCCGAGGCCCTGGTGCGTGTGTGACCCGCGGGCAGGGTCAGCGTTTGGGAACGGCCACGCGGCTGCGGCTCCGGCGCGGGGCTGGTCCTTGGCACCGCCGGCCGCTGCGGGCGGCCTCTAGGTTTTTGGTGAGTTTGGAAAACTTTCCCTTGGGTGTATGAAAGGATTTCTTATTTGCTTCCGTTATTATTCCCGATAGGTCAAGTGAAACGGCAGCGGGGGGGGCGGAGGCCGGCCCAGTCCGGGAGCGCTGCGGGGCAGCCGCGCAGACAGAGCCCTCATTGTGCTCCCACCGCGGGGGCAGCGCCCGGCCCGGCTCCCGGCCCCTTCTCCCGGCCCCGGTTCCCGGCCCGGCTCCCGGGCAGCGACGGGCCCAGCCCTGCGCGGCTGCTCCCGCACCGTCATCCAGCAGCGCCCGTGGTGCCACGGCAGCCCCAGGATCGCTCCCAGATGGCAGCTGGAGCAACCACCACCCATCCGAGTTGCTTCCCCCTCTCCAGCCAGAAGCAGCAGCTTTTTCGGTGCTGCCTCAAAAGGCATTTTATCCTGCAGACTGAGTCTAACCCTGGCCTTGGCCATGGCCCCACTTGGGCCGACATGGATGATGTTTTTGTTGGCAGGAAGGATGCCGAAGAGGGGAATGGCGTGGTGGGGAAGCCCCTGGGCTCCTGGGCTAGTACAGCCGTGCCACCTGGTACAGCCGTGGTACCTGGCCTCTCCACATCCCTGGCATCAGCTCCCTCCCCAGCAAGCAGCTTCGCAGCCATGCATCCCTGCCCACAGTGGGGCTGCCCTGCCAGAGGGTGTCTGTACTGCTCATCTGCTGCAAGCAGCTCGTTATTTTTAAACGATTAGATGCGACACATAACAAAAGCCTTCAAAATAGGATTTGTCCTTAAGGCCGATTTAACTGTCAAAGCTTAAAGTGGCTACTAAGCCCTGTTGGGGAGTGACAGCGGCAGATTTAGTGTTCCTGCTGCAGCCCCAGGCCGTGCCAGCCCTGGGGGAGCTGGGGCAGGTCCGTGTCCTCATCCTGTGCCTTGGGGTGCCGGGCAAGAGGTGCTCAATTCTGTCTCTGTGGAGCACACAGTGCCTTCCCCCTGCGGGAGTGCAGTGCTGGCTCTTGGGCATGGGGCTTCATCCTTCTGGATGGGCTGTGGGACGGGCAGGGGTGGGCAGGAGTGGGCAAGACCAGCTTCAGCTGAGTCTGTGTGCTTTGCCAAGCTCTTAAACCCGAGGTTTGTGTTTGTGGGGGTCTCAGCATGGCCCCAGGGCGGGGCTCTCATGGCACCCAGGCACTGATCCTACTCTTTCCACAGACGAGCCGTGCCCAGCAGAGGAGACAGTGCTGCGCTGCCAGAATCCCAACTGCGCCGGTGAGAGGAGGGCAGCCAAGGTGGGTCCTGCAGGGTGGGGGCAGCGCCAGCAGCTGCCTCCTGGTGTCAGTCTCATGGGTGAGAAGGGGCAGTGGATGGCTCTGCCCAACCTGCTGCTCCCTGAAGGGCCCCTGCCCTGGTGGGCAGCCCCCGGCGTGCTGTGTGTCCCAGCCCCTGCCGGGTGTGCATTCCTTGCCGGTGTCACAGTCCAGCTGGCATTTAGCGGCATGGCGGCAATGTACCCATTTCCCCAAGCTGCTGTGCTTGGAGCTAATACGCTCCAGCCCATCTGCTCCCCTGCTCACTGATGTGAATCCAGGGTGGATTTAGGGTCCGTTCTCTCCCACTGGCTGGGCCAGCCCCACACCCTGGCTCCCAGCGAGTCCCAGAGGTTTCTGTGTGGGGCTGCAGGCGGTGTCTCCGGTGTAGCAGGCAGGACGGCCCGGGTGCGCCAGGGGTGTGCCGCGGTGCTCTGTTTGCATGCTGGGGTGGCAGGGCCAGTGCTGCTGGGGCACACGTGGCACTGGGCTGTGGTTGCCCAGCGGTGCAGCTGGCACTGCTGAGATCAACCCACTGAGGCCACCCTGGTGCTGTCACCAGAGACCCCTGACAGCGCCTGGCAGGTAGTGGGGGTTGGTGGGTGGGCTGATCAGTCTGGGGGCTTGCTCTGCTGTGGTGGGGTGCTGGATCTTGATCCCCCTCTCTTGGTAAGGTGCTTGCTGAGGGACAGAGAAACTGTTGTGTGCTGGGACTGGCAGGGCTTGGATCAGGAGCTGATCCCCAGGGTGGGCAGAGAGGCTTGGCCATCCTGCCTGGCCCCTCCTGGAGAGTTGAGTCCAGGGATGAGCTGCTGGCACAGGGTGGATGAGGAGCGTTGCTTACCTCATCCTTGGTAAGCAGCTGCCAGGGGTCCCAGGGGAGTCCACTGAGGGAGCACCAGCTGTGGCCGTGCTCTCACTTGCAGGTGTCATGAGGGCCACAGTGGTGTGAGGTGCACGGTGGGAGAGGAGGAGGGTTGGGGGCACAGGGTGTCCTGGGGCTGTCATGTGGCCTGGGATAGGGCACTGGTGGGTGCCATGGCAGTGGCTGCTGCAGAGGGGCCAACAGCCCCTTGGAGAGCACGCGGGTGGTGGGAGCACATCAGCTCTGACCTCAGTAGCACTGGGAGGAAGGAGGGCAGGAAGTGGGGGCGGCTGGAGCTGCACGGGTGCTTCCTCCCCGCAGAAGCACAGTGCACTACAGGCAAGCCCAGGCAGGGCTGACTCCTCCCAGCAGCCCCTTGCAACCCTCTGCGTGCAGAGTGGCGATGGGGGTCCCACACAGGGACAGGGACGTGTCAGTGGTTGCTGGCAGTGGCCGGTGGCATCACAATACCCCATAGCAGAGCCAGCTGGAGCCCACAGTGAGATGGACGCTGGCCGGAGGTCATGGGCCATGCACTGTGCTGGGGGCCCAGCCGAGGGTTTAAAAATAACCCGCTGTGAATGCCCGGTGGGGCTGGGGCCACGGCCGTGGCCGCACACAATCGGAGGAAACGCGCCGGCTTTGAGCATTGTTTGGCCACAGACGCTCACTTCCTCTGTCCGGCCGTGGGGACATGGCTCTCATCAACACAAAGGCACTGTGGGGTGCCAGGGCGGTCTCCCAGACCACTGGTGAGGTGTGGGTGCCACAGGTACAGGTGTCTGTCCCCCAGCTCCCTGTCCAAGCCTCGACACATGCAGCTGTCTCAAGAGTCCCTGCTCATAGCAGTGCAGCGAGGAGAGGGTTCTGTGGTGCAGAAGGCCCTGTGTCATTACCATGTCCTGCAGAACCCACTATCTTGTGGCTGTGTCCTGATCATGCTGCTTTCCTCATGCCCGTTCTGGCCTCCATGAGCAGTCTGCCAACAGCAGCTGGGGATGGGAGAGGGGACCCAGCTGCTCACGGTGCTGCCCATCCCTCCTGCCAACATGCCATAGCTGGTGGCCCCAGGCAGGTGCTGCCTGACAAACGCGTGTCCCCACAGGAATGCCACCACGTGGAGTGCCGGCAGCTGAGCTGCAGTGGCCCCCTCAGCCTGTGTGAAGTGTGTGACGGCCGCCTCCATGGCGCCATGCACTTCGATGGTCACATCCGCTTCGACCTGCCCCCACAAGGTGAGCCAGGCCGAGCAGTGGCACCGCTGCTCCCACAGCTCCACGGCACTGGGGCAGTGCAGGGGTGGAAGCGATGGAATGCACTTGGGGCTGGTGCAACGTACAGATGGGAGCGGGATGCAGTGGGAGCCAGCATGGAGTTGGGGAAGCATCCCAGCCCAGCTCGATGTCTGTTTGCAGGCTCCATCCTGGCCCGCAACATGTCGACGCGCTCGTGCCCCCCACGCACCAGCCCTCCCTCCGACGTGGAGGAGGAAGAGGAAGGTCCAGCAGAGAGCAGAGGGTGAGCCCCTGGTCTTGCAAGTCCCCTGTGTGGCCCCAGCCCACAGCATCCCCACAACTCTACCCTCCCTGTGCCCACAGGGAACGCAGGAGCTCGGCACTGAAGCTGCCCAAAAAGAAGGCTTGGCGCAGGCACACAGATGTAAGGCACCATCGCCTCTCCCTGGGGCACTTGGCAGGGCAGCAGCATGGCCCTGGGGAGTGGGAGGGAGAGACCCCTGGGTGAGTGGCTCCTGCCTTCCCCCAGGACCCCAGCAAGGAGTGCTTCACCCTGAAGTTCGACCTTAGCGTCGACATCGAGGCAGAGATTGTGCCGGCTGTGAAGAAGAAGTCACTGGGGTGAGTTTGCTGGGGACAGGGACAGGGACAATGTGGGGACAGATGCAGAGACAGACATGGGGCTCATGTCCTGCAGGGAGGTGCTGCTGCCGGTGTTTGAGAGGAAGGCGATCGAACTGGGCAAGGTGGACATCTACCTGGACCAGTCCCACACACCACTGTCCCTGCAGTTTGAGGCGTTCCGCTTCGGGGGGCACTACCTGCGGGTGAAAGGTGCGACGGGGGCCCTGCAGAAGGCTCAGCTGCCTCGGGGCTCCCAGGGGACACTGACAACCTGATGCTCCCGCAGCCAAGCCCGGGGATGAGTTGAAGGTGGAGCAGGCAGTGCGGGACGCCAGGTCGGCCAGCCTGCCCATCCTGCACCCTGCCAGCACTGCTGCAGTCCTCGGGCCAGTCCTGGAGCCACTGCCAGGAAGCCGAGACGGCACCGACAGCCTGGTGAGTGCCAGTGCCAGCTCTGGGAAGGAGGAAATGGGGAGGGGATGGTAGGGTGTGTGATTCTCCTGTAGCCACTCTTTCTGGGAAGATTGGTCATGGGGCAGCAACATGGTGTCTTCTTGATGGCCTCATGGGGTGTGGCTGAAGATCCTGATGGAGTCTCCAAAAGCCACTTTGTCTCCTGACTGTACTGTACTGGCTGTGCCACAGTAGGATAGCAGCTTGAGCAGTGACGTGTGGCTGTGCCAGGTACAGGATGTCACCAAACCTAAAGCAAATAGGAGCCCTGAGGGCCCCAGCAGTGGCTGCCACTTGGTGCCACCCTGGCCCTGGGACTTGTCCTGGCCCCAGAACTCGACCTTGGCCGCTGGCCCTCCTCTCCACGGTGCCTGGCAGCTGCTGAGTGCAGCTCAGTCCTGCCCCATGGACCCTGTCCCCAGATAAGGCGTGGGGCTGGGCTGGGCACAACTCCTGCAGGAGCAGAGTGCTGGGCCCGTGGGGAGCAGCTCTGCAGGGGCTGGTCAGGGAGACACAGTGCTCGCTTCTGTGCCAGCAGGCCCTGAGGGTGGCAAGCTGGCTGTGTGGCCGGGGCTGGTAGCCACTCGTGTCCAGCACTATGATGCCTGGCTGCGGGACCGGCACAGCCCTGGCAGGGCAGGGGGGCCAGTGGGCAACCAGCCACCCCTGCAGGGGTCTCAGTCCCGACCACCTTCCTGGAGCCAGGCGGGTACTGAGCTGCACCAGGGCAGTAGGGCTGGCAGCGGCCAGGGCACCTGGGGACGTGGCAGCGCAGTGAGTAAGGGGGACAATGCCTGTGGTGGCTTTTCTCACCTGGGGCCGCGGACGTGGCAGGGTGTGGGTCTGTGCTGGCGGTGGTGGCAGCACCGTACCACTTCCCAGGGCTCGGTGGCAGGCAGGGAACTCCGGCCCTGCTGCCCTTTGTGCCACAGTAAAGAGATGGCAGCGGCCACATTCTGGGACAGCCCAGGGACACGCGGGGAGCAGCCGGTGCAGCGGTGCCTGGGGTGGAGGGAGCCACTTGGCTGTGACCCAGCTCTTGCGACCGGCTGGGGGGCTTTGATCTCCGCTGGTGAATTGTTCAGCTCTGGTAGCTTATCTGCGAGGAGGGAAATTAGGTTTTCGGCTCTGGCCCCACCTCCTTTTGTTTCGGAGAAGCCCGGCCACAGCCTGCCCGGCCCCGGCTCCGCCGTCCGAGCCGGGAGCACGACTGGACAGGCAGCTTGGCCGGGTCTGCGCCCCTCGGGATGCCGTGAGCCCCCGCCCTGCTGGGGCTGCTTGCCCATGGCCGGCTGGGCTCGACCAGGCAGCACCCGGGGTCCTGCACCCCCGGGGCCCTGCACCCCCGGGATGCAGGTAGGCAGGTCAGTGTGGGCAGGGGAGCATGGCCGGAGGACACACTGCCCAGGGCTGCCATCTGGGTGTCTGTCCGACGATGCTCGAGGTCAGCCCTGCTGGAGCATCACGCTGTGCCATGCCACTGTCCCCAACCCAGTGCCATGGCAGACTGCTGAGCGCTGACCCCAGGGGCGCTGACTGTCCCTGCTGCAGGCTCTTGGCCGGCGGAGGAAGAACATGACGGAATTCCTGGGGGACACCAGCATTCCCAGCCCTGAGCTGGCCCTGCACATCGGCAGCTCCCTGCCCACCAATGGCACTGACACCTGGAAGAACCGTGCTGCCAGCCGCTTCAGCGGCTTCTTCGGCTCTGGAACCAGCGTGGGCTCCTTTGGGCGGGTAGGTCGGACGCAGGCATGGCAAGGGGGCATGGGAGCTGCCTGCAGCTATGCTGGGGAGCTGGGATGGGTCCCCTGGGGCTTGAGCCCCCAGTTCCACAGGCAGGGCAAAGGAGTCTGTGGCATATGCCCACTGGCCTCTGCCCAGCTGCTCTGCCCCCTGCTTCAGGAGACTGAGAAGCTGGAGCAGCTGGCGAACAGGCTGCATGCCTACGGCACCTTCGGGCTGCCCAAGCTGCCGCCCCAGCTCCGCTTTGACCGCGACTCCTGGGAGGAGGACGGGGATGAGGCTGGGCTGGCACTGGAGGACAGCTGGCAGCAGATCATCCAGGGCACAGAGGTAGGACTGGGGGCTGGGAGGCCACAGGGGCTCTGCTTAGCCCCTGGCACAGTGCTGACGCTTGGCCTGGCAGGCCCTGTCACGCCGTCAGTGCCACCAGCAGGAAGCCATCTGGGAGCTGCTGCACACCGAGGCCACCTACATCCGCAAGCTCAAAGTCATTACCGATGTGAGTGCTGGTGGACGCTGCGCCGTGCTGGGGCCAGGGGCCACAGCTGCAGCCCACCAGCTCCCCGCTCTCTCCCCACAGCTCTTCCTCTGCTGCCTGCTGAACCTGCAGGAATCAGGGCTGCTCTGTGAGGTGAGCAGAAATGGCTGTGGGGGGCAGAGGGGTTGGGGATGGCTCCTCAGCCTGACAATGCTGCAAGGTGTGGGTGCTGGCCCCCAGCACTGCCCACCTCACCCCCATAGGTGGATGTTGAGAGGCTCTTCAGCAACATTGGGGAGATCATCCGACTGCACTGTGAGCTGTGGCGCAGCGTCATGGCCCCGGTGCTGGCCAAGGCTCGACGGACCAGGGCACTGCTTGACCCCATTGACTTCCTCAATGGCTTCAAGATGGTGAGTGGGGACCCCATGCCACTGCTGGGGGCTATGCCATGCTGTGCCCTATGGTGACCCCTCTGTGCCTCCCAGTTCGGGTCCCTCTTCAAGCCCTACGTGCGGTACTGCATGGAGGAGGAGGGATGCATGGAGTACATGCGGGCACTGCTGCGGGACAGTGAGCTCTTCCGCACCTATGTGACGGTAAGGGGAGAGTGGTACTGGGGCTGGGACCGGGGCAGTACTGGCACTGACACCTGCATGCCACAGTGGGCCGAAAAGCACGAGCAATGCAGCCGCCTGAAGCTGAGTGACATGCTGGTGAAGCCCCACCAACGCCTCACCAAGTACCCACTGCTCCTCAAGTCTGTGCTGAAGAAGACAGATGACCCACGCGCCCGTGACGCCATTACCACCATGGTAAGGGTACAGGGGTGGGGGGCAACAGGGTTGCTCCCCCCAGCCCCTCAAACCCACTACCAACCCCTTCACAGATTGTCTCTGTGGAGCACTTCATCAACGATGTCAACTCACGGATGCGCCAGCGGCAAGAGCGGCAGCGCCTGGCCACCATCCTCAGCCGCATCGACACCTATGAGGTGGTGGAGGGCAGCACAGATGAGGTGGACAAGGTAGGCTGGGCGTGGTGGAGCTGCCATCCTCTGCCATGTCATGCCATGCCACACTGTGCCACTCAATGCCACCCTCTGCCACACTGCTGTGCCAACCCTATGTCACTTCACACCAAGCCACCCCATGCTATATCATGCCATGCCACCCTATGCCAAATTATCCCGTGCACCCCATGCTGACACTGGTGGCTCCCGGCAGCTGCTGAAGGAATTCCTGCGTCTGGACCTGACAGCCCCCATCCCTGGCACCTCTCCAGAGGACACTCGGCAGCTCCTCCTTGAGGGCAGCCTGCGCATGCGGGAAGGTAAAGACAGCAAGGTGAGGACTGCGGGGATGGGGGGACCTCAGCTGTGGCCCCTCCCACCTGCCCTCACTCACTATACCAACCAGCAACCACGGCCCCACTCTCACTCCCAGATGGACGTCTACTGTTTCCTCTTCACCGACCTCTTCCTCATCACCAAGCCCCTCAAGAAGGCTGAGCGCACCAAGGTGGTCCGGCAGCCCTTGCTGGTAGACAAGGTCGTCTGCCGAGAGCTCAGGGACCCAGGTGAGCAGCAGTAGGGGCAAGGGAGTCTGCAGAGGGGGTCCCTGATGTGGCTGACAGCCTCTGCCCACAGGCTCCTTCCTCCTCATCTACCTGAACGAGCTGGGGAGCGCTGTGGCTGCCTATACGTTCCAGGCCAGCGGGCAGTCTTTGTGCCGCAGCTGGGTCGAGGCGGTGCGCAATGCCCAGGTGAGGGGCACGGGACTGGGCAGGGAACCTGCAGGTGCCTTGTGCACAACCTGATCCTCACTGATACCTTCCCTTTCCCAGAACCTGCTGCAGCAGCTGCGGCAGCGCCGGTGCATGGAAGAGGAGGAGGAGGAAGAGGAAGACGGTGAAAGCAGCACCTCAGCTGCCAGTTCACCTACCATCCTGCGCCACAGCAGTGCCAGCCCAGACTCACAGCAATGGTAGGGAACAGGAGGGGGGCCCTGCACACCCCTGGCCTGGCACAGCCCCCTCCTCACCCTCCTGTTCCTACAGCCCCTCTGACGGTTCCACTGAGACGCTCGCCATGGTGGCAGCAGACGGCGGTGATGAGCTCTCCTCCCCAGACTGGGACACAGGACCCTTCAGATCAACCTCAGACAGCTCCTCCGTTGGCACCAGCACCTCCATCAGCACTGGCACCTCTGCCGACACCTCCACTGCGACCCCCACCCAGGAGCTGCCTGCAGGCGCCCTGCCTGTGCCCCTGCCCCATGGCATGGCCTCCCCGGCTGGTGGCTGCCGCTCGTCTTCCATCGACAGTGCCTACGGCACACTCTCACCTGCCTCACTGCGGGACTTCAGCCAGCAGCCAGATGGGGTGGCTGAGGAGGGGCGGGAGCCCTCCCTGGCCCCCCCAGCTCCACGACCCCCCTCACCCCGGCTGCGCCGCCGGACCCCAGTGCAGCTCCTGCCCTGCCCGACCAGGGTGCTTAAGTCCAAGTCAGAGGCCAGCCTGCCACAGCTCCTGTCCCCCACTTCCCCAGGCCCCTTAAGCCAGAGCCGCAGCCTCTCTGACCTCTCTGCTGGCTCCCCCCAGACTAACCAAGCCCCCGTGCCCCCAGCTGCCCCTGGCAGCAGTGGCAGCTCCACATCTGAGCTCTCGGAGCCTGAGGAGCCACTGAAGAGCCCAGTCTCCCTCCCAGGGGAGCTCAGGAGTGACCCCCCACCTCCTGCCCACCGGACCCTCTCGGACCCACAGTCAGCACAGCACCGCAAGTTGACGCTGGCGCAGCTGTACCGGATCCAGGCCACGCTGATGCTCAACTCCACGCTGACGGCCTCGTAAGCACACACTACCTGTTCCCAAGAGGTGCCCTGGCCCTCCTGGGGGCTCCCTGGGGCCGGATTCCAGCTCTGAGGGCATCTCTCCCCACTCTGTGCCTTGCAGGGAGGTCTGAGAGCTGCTGGCATGGAAAGGACAGACACACAGATGCACCAAGGAGCTGCTCCTGCTTCTAACCATAGTGTAATGCCGGGGCTGGGCAGAGCAAGCACTGGGATGCCACGCTGGTGGGGACATGGATGGGAATGCAGACTAGTCCCCTTGGCGAGGACATGCTCTGGGCACGGCAGTGAGGGGCTGGACATGGCACATGGCTTGTGCTGGACCCTTGTCCACAGAGACGAGAGTTGTCGGACAGGGGGCCCTGGGGCCATGGGGGGCTGCAGGGGCCTGTGGGGCAGCTCCTGTGGGTGATGAAGGGATGATAATGTCGGCAGTGGTGAGCGGGGAAGATGCTGAGAGGGATGCTGTGCCAGTGGCATGGTGCTGCAGGCGGTGCAGGGAGGAGGCTGGGACAGTGCGGGGCTGGGGTGGGTTTGCCCTGTGTGGTGGCAGTAGGTGGCAGTGCCCAAGGCCAGAGTGTGAGAGTTGTAGTGGGAGCCCCCCCATGCCAGGCTCCACTCCACATCCCAGCTGAGCAATAAATCCAGCTGGTGCATGCTCGCGCCCGCCTCGCCTCTCCTTCAACCATGGCAGCAGCCAGGGCTGGGCAGCACTGGGTTGGGTGAGGCACAGCTGGGGGAGCCCCACGGGGCAGGCAAAGAGGGGACTGGGACCAGTTTTGGCCTCCTGTTTCAGGTCTCAGGATGGGGATGGAGCCATGGGGTGGGGGTCAGTGCTGCTCCCTGCACTCCGTGCATCCCCCCCACCAACCTCTGCTACCCTGGGTTTGTGCCAGTGGGTGAGGGAGGGCGGCGGCACTCGTGTCATGTGGTTTCATATCCCCTGGACTCATTTCCAAAAAAGCATTTCCTCCTGCTGCGGTCGGGTGTAAAAGCCTGTGTGGGGAGGGCTGGCGCTCACTCACCACGCGTTGCGTGCTGCTGGCAGGGGCCATGGGGTGCTGGGGCACCCTGCCTGGGCCCTGAGCTGCCCTGACACCCAACTGCGCCCGCCACCCTGGTCCCCTCACTGCCCTGGCATGAACCAGCCACATCGGCCACAAGGATGAAGTGTTGCTGCCCTGGGGTGGCGTGGGTGAGTGTGCCAGCATTCGGTCCCGTGGAGTTGTCGGGTGCCCCAGGGCTATGGCTGAAATGGGTCTGGAGGAGGGAGGGAGGAAGGTGGAGTAACTCCAGTGCCAAACGTGCCAAAAACGCTTACCCCTCTGGCTAAGATCTGGGACTGGTCTCTGCTGCACTGAAGTGCCCCGTGGTGTGGCATGGCTACAGGGGCCACCGGCATGGCACAGCCACAAAGATCACAGCCACGGACATGATGCGGTCATGGGGAGTGTGGGTTCAGTCATGGGGCTGCGGGTGTGGGCAGTGCCACGGGGACTGAAGGTGCCGACAGCCTGCGGGTGCGGGTCACGCTGCCGGCGGCGGGGCTGCCCTCGGGCCTGGGGAGTGTCTGTCCCGGCACTCGGGCACCGGGAGCACAGGCCGCGCTCTGGGCAGGAGCGGCGCTGGCGGTGGGAAGCGGTGGCTGTGCCCACCCCGCAGCCGACCACAGGCGCTGCCCACCGCTGCTCCGGGCCCACTGCTCCCCTGCCCACCGGGCACCTGCTCCCCGCGCTGGGCAGGGGCGGCTGCAGGCAGGGTGTGCGGGCAGGGTGTGCAGGCAGGGTGTGCAGGCAGGGTGTGCGGGCAGGGTGTGCAGGCAGGGCTGTGCCTCGGTGCTGACTCAGACGTGCCGCTGGCAGCCGCCCTGCTCTGCCGCCAGCGCTCTGCATGCGGGGCGGCCCAGCGCGGTTTCCAGTCTGCCGGTGGCGGCGGGTTTAGAAGAAAATGATTCAGCTGCCGTAATCGGGGCCATCACGGCTGGGAAATCCAGCCCCCAGCGAGGAATCCCCTGGTTCCCTGCCCACACTTCCAGCGCCAGGGCCTTCCCGGCCCCCTGCCCTGCCCGTGGAAGCGGTGTGAGAGTGGGCACCTCCTCGCCGCCCCCACCGGGGCTGTCTGGGCAGCGGGGCTGCCCTTCGTGTAGTACCTGGCACCCCGCGGGGGAGCTGTGACCTACTTTGGGACGCACACACAAGGCATGATAGCATCGGAGAGAGCGTGAGCCAGGCACGGCTTCCTCTCGGGGAGGAAATCACCTCCTCTGCAAGGGAGATAAACCCCAGGAAAGTTAAAGCTGGCAACCCTCGCTCCCCCCGCGCCTGGCTGACGACACGTTCCTGGACCGGCAGTCCGTGGCACCACCAGCAGTGTGCCCGACTGACTCGTCACCATCCCTGGGGACATGGCAGGGGTCCTGTGGTCACAGGTGGTCGAGCTTCCCGGCACTACTCCCCAACCAGCCTGGAAGCACTCTTTGCAGAGCACACAGGGGCACCTGACAGCAAACATCTGGGCACAGGCTGTGGCACAGTGGCCCCTGACAGCAGACATCTGGACACAGGCTGTGGCGCAGTGGCCCCCATGGGGCCAGCAGGAAGTGGCTTGCTCGTGTAGGGCGGGAAAGGCAGGGCACAGGGGCTGCCGCGGGGCATTCCCCGCCCTGGGGCAGCACACCCGCGCAGCTGAGGGGCACAGGGACACCAATCCAGCCATTCTGCCCTGCACAGGCACTGGGGTCCACATGGTGGTGGAGCTGGCTCTGGCTCTGGTAACCCATCACACGTGGCTGGGAGTGGAGCATGGTGTGAGGGCTGTACCCCATGGGTCCACGGCTCCTGGGGTACCCTGGCTGCCCACAGCCCTGCTCTCTCTCTGCCCACAGGTGATCCTGGCAGTGCTGGGGCTGGCAGCCAGCGAATCACAGCCCCTGGGGTGGCAGAACCACACTGTGCTGCGAGGACAGCGGGTCCCAGTGCAGCCACTCACCCGCCTGCAGAGATATGCCAGCAAACACCCCTGCCCTGCTGGCATGAACTGGATTGAGAGTACTCACCAGTGCTGTCCCCAATGTCCTGCAGGTGAGCTCTGCCTGGCCCGTGTGGCATGGCATGGCACACTGTGGCAACAGAAGGTGCCTTGCCCCACATGGCCATGCTTCCTTCACTCCACTGTCCCTGCAGGGACGTACCTGCACAAGCCCTGCACAAGCCATGACAACAACAGCGTCTGCAATCCCTGTCCCATCGGCACCTTCAGCTCCCAGCCCAACACCTTCACCAAGTGCCAGGCTTGCTACGAGTGTGACCGACAAGGTGAGCTGGGATCACACCATGCCCTGCTGTGCCATGCAGGGCAGCGCTGTGCCACTCACTGCCTGCTTTCTGCAGCTTTCCAGAGTGTGCTGAGCAACTGTTCAGCCACCAGCAACATCGCCTGTGGCTGTGAGCCCGGACACTTCCGTGTCTGCCTCGACAAGAGCTGCAGCGAGTTCTCATGTCGGAAGTGCCAGCCCTGCACTGGGCGCCTCATCCAACGGCCCTGTGAGTGCTGCTGGCTGCCCTGCGGCACAACCCGCTGGCTGTGCCACCTCTGGCTGTGCCACCCTCCCTCATACCCACCCTCTCTCCAGGCTCAGAGATGCAGGACACACTCTGTGACAGCAGCTGCAAGCCTGACTTCTACACCAAGGGCGATGAGTGCCAGCCGTGCCACACGTAAGCACTGACCTCACTGTGTCCCAGCTGGGGACAGGTGTGGGGCCTGTGGCATGGCACAGCATGGTGCCCATGGCTCCCCTCTCTTTGCAGGAGCACTGTGGACACATGCAGCAAAGAGTGCCAGAAAGTGTGTGGCAGCAGCAGCAGTGGCCAAGGTATGGGGGTGATGGAGCCGGGGGTAGTGGTGTGGGGTTGTCGTGCCAGATGGTTGGTGGGGACACTCCTGCTCCTTGCAGACTCAGGTCTGGAGTACATCCTGCTGGGACTCACCGGGCCCCTCTTCCTGGGTGCCCTCGTCATCTACCACAAGAGGAAGAGGCTCCGGCATGATGCCCTGGCACGTGGTCCTCTCCCCACAGCACAGACAGCCACCTCCATGGCTGGGGCTGTGGCCACACCGTGGTGCCAGTTCAGCGTCCGGGGCTGGGACAGCCTGTGCTGGACCCAGCCATGCTCCCCACAGGGGACAGACCGTGCTGCTGTCACGGTGAGGCAGAGCCCCAAGCACCGGGCCCTGCTGCGTGAGCAGCCCAGCGACGAGGGGGAGCCCTCTGCCCCACCGGAGCCCTGTAGTGCCCTGCTGCAGGGCAGCCAGCTCTATGCTGTCATTGACGCAGTGCCAGTACGGCGTTGGAAGGAGTTCATGCGGATGCTGGAGCTGCGGGAGGCGGAGATTGAGCTGGTGGAGCTGGAGGTGGCCCACATCCGTGACCAGCAGTACGAGATGCTGAAGCGCTGGTGCCAGCAGACCAGCGCCACGCTGGACCGTGTCTTTGCTGCACTGGAGCGCATGGAGCTGGCTGGCTGCGCCGAGGCACTGCGCCAGAGCCTGCCAGCTGGGCCCTAGCCCCCAGCATCACCACCCTGGCACAGGGAAGACCTGGCACCTCACTGGGTGCCTCGGCTGTGCCATACCCCTAAGTATTGTTACTTATGCCGTGTAGACATTTTATGTCACTTTTATGTCCCCTTCCTACCCACTGGCCCCTCTATTTATGTCCCCCTGCTTCCAGGGCTGGGAGGGACCCCATGCCCCAGCAGGTCGGCTGCCTGGCCACTCGCGGGACGAGTGGGCACTGAGCCCACTGCAAACCCATGGGACAGTTCTCAAGGCTGCCCGCTGTCGGGCGTGCCTCTTCTCACCCCAATAAAGTGGCGTGTTTTCCATCCACTGGCCCCCACCCTTCCTCGCAGGGCTGCACTGGCCAGGCACTGAGACACTGCTGGCCTCAGGGCCACAGCTGGTGATGTGGCCACCACAGGTGACGGGCGATGTGGATGCTGGCAGAGATGCAGGTGGTGGGTGATGGGGGTGATTGTGGTGCTGTGGATGAGGGGGGCAGTGTGGTGGGTGACCACAGTGTTGGGACAAGGGTGATGTGGGCAGGCCCAGGAAGGCGAGGGGCACTGCTGGCGAGATTTATAGTTTTAATTGCTGGAAAGGCAGGTGGTCTGAGTGGAGATGAGCCGGGAGCCAGCCTCAAGCGGCTCTGGAGGGGCAGGAGTGGGGGTGAGTGTGCTGCAACAGCAAGCAGTGCCAGTGGGGAGTGCGGGGAGCTGGGCAGCATGGCGAGCCCAGCAGCACACAAGGAGCTGCGTGCCCTACCCCAAGGCAGCTCACTTTGCAAAGGGCGGCACGGGGTGGGGGGGTGGGCTGGCNTCTGGGGAGGTGGTGGGGGCTCCTCTGGGTCGGGATATGTGGCCATCCATGGCAGGAGGAGGGTGCCGAGGCATGTCATGGTCCACGGTGGGACCTGCTGGCCTCCTCCTGCCGCGAAGAGCCAGGCATGGCGTGGCTAGTGCTTGGCTATGTCCCCCTTCTTGAGGATGATCTGTCGCTGCCAGGGCGCCAGCTTTGTCTCATCGTACCCGAGAGTCCTTAACTTTTCTGACTGCTCCTTCTCCTTCTCCTCCTCCTCCCGCTTCAGCTTCTCCTGCTCTTTCCTGCTCAGCAGTGGAGGGCACGGGGCGCCGCGGTCACCAGAGCCGCTGGGGCCACCGTGCCCGCCCGCCCAGGGAAGGGACTTGCGGCACTCACCGTTTCTGCTCCCTGTGAAAGCAAAGGGAAGAGTGGGGTTAGAAGAGCTGCAGGAGTGACCAGTGGGTGCGACATCCCCCGGCCCTAGCTCACCTCTCCTCCTCCAGCTTCTTACGCAGGATGTCCCTCCTCCAGGCCGGCATGCTGGCCAGACGCGCCTCCTCCTCCTTTTCCTGCAATAGACAGCTGTGTTACCGGCACTGGTGGGAGCCCACCCTCGCTGCCGGTACCATGGGGCCACAGCATCATCCTGGTGCGTGATATCACATCCTTCTGGCAGCTGGGCTGAGCCATACTCCTAGCATGGTGCTGCTGGGGTTTGCCAGCACGCAGCTCGCCGACGCGCCCCTCGCTGCCCGCCCTCCACTGGCGCGGGGAGGAGGAAGGAGCGTGTGGCGTGGCCAGCCCTTGCAGCACACCACAGCTTTATTGCACGACACGCAGGGGCCCACACTGCCCCAGCACCACAAATGCCACGCCAGAGGGGAGAGCAGCCCCGCTGCTGCAACTCCCACACAACACACAGCCACGGCAAGCAACACACTGCAACCTCGGCCCAGGGCCACGCAGAACAACACCCAGCCCTCCGCCAAGCCGAGCTGCACCACAGCACTGCCAGAGCCACAGAGGCAGCCGAGCACACCTGGCCACCAGGTCCTGCTGCTCACAGCTGTCCCCTGAGCTTGCTCCACCCCCCCATGCCACACCACTGGTACAGCCCGCAGCATCCTGCTGGGCTCAGGTGTCAGACATCTCTGCCTCCTTCTCCTTCCAAAAGGAGAAGCTGCGGTCGATGAAGCGGCAGACGTCCTCCTCGCTGAACTCGCCCAGCTCTGGCACTGGCACTGGCACTGCTGCCACCTGCCCTTCCGGGGCCAAGGGGAGTGGTTCTGGCAGGCTCTCTGCCACTGCCACAGGTTTATCCCCAAAAAACTCCTGCACAAGGTCCTCAAAGCCATCAAACCAGTGGCGGTGGCCAGCCTCAACCTGCTCCAGCACGGTGCGGTGGAAACAGCGGACGTGGTGCCAGCTGTGGCTGCCCAGGCGATCAAACATCTCATAGCAGAGGAGGTGACGGAAGCGCCGCTCCTCGGGGCTGAGTGGCATCTCCAGCAGCTGGAAGTAGCCCAGCATGAAGAGGTCGAGTGGGAGGCTGTCATGGGGCATGGGTGAGCCACCGACGTGGGGCAGAAAGTGTTGGGGCCAGTACAGCACCGTGGTGCGGCTCAGCCGCCGGATCTGACGCCCTGGCACTCGGCGGGCGACACTCCTCCAGCGGGCCAGCAGCCGCCCTGCCGCCGGCCGCCGCCTCCCTGGCCGCCGTGGCCGCTCCTCCCCAGGCACTGCTGTGAGTGCCTGCTTCTTCCAGTGCTCCAGGAAGAGGAGGACAGCACGCTCCTTGCACCCCTTGGTGTGTTCGCATGAGCTGCTCGGCTCTGGCAGTGCTGGTCTGCTCTGCCGCAATGCCCCATCCCCGTACTCCTCCTCCAGGACAGGCTGGCGGGTGCTGCCAGGTGGCTGCACCCACTTGCGCTTGGTGACCCTGGGGAGGGGTGGGAGGGCCCCCCCTGGCCCCTCGTAGTTGGCCTTGAGGCTGCGGACAGAGACGCCGCAGCCCAGGATCTCACGCTGAGCATCATGCTGGGCACTGGGGCTGCCCACTGCCCCCCCTGCCCTGGGGCCCTCCTGGCCCCTCAGAGTGGTTGGTGGCATGGCCATGCTCCTCGGCAGTGTGGGGGACCGGCTGCTGCGGGCAGGCACGTCCTCACGGGCGAGGGCAAAATGCTGGGGTGCCGGGGCAGCAGACAGCGGCACAAATGGTGGCAGCTCCTCCTCTGGCCGCCCCAGCAGCAGCTGCCTTGGCTGCACCTTGTGCATCACCCGCAGGCTCCCCAGCTGCCTCTCCAGGTGCCGCATGTCCTCCTCCCGCGTCAGCTGCCCAGCAGGTCCTGGCGTGCCCCCACGGGCAGGTGGCCCGCGCCGGCACAGCGGCGGTGACTGGCTCCCAGGCTGCGGCGGGAAAGAGGGCAAAGGGATTCTTGAGGCTTTGCCACACGCAACTTGTGCCACCGCCACCGTGTGTGGCACCCCCAGGTGTGATGCCTCTGCATGCAGGTGGGGTGGTCCCCCCCAGACCAGCTGGGAGCTGGAGGCGAAGCCACACACACCATTTCACCAGGTCCTGAGCTGCTTGGGCCATGCCCACGCCGCACTCGCCGCCGCAGCACGTGGGACCCCCCTACCTTGCGCCGCTGCTCCTCTTCCTCCTGCATGCGGAGCTGCAGCTTGCGCACCATCACCTGCCGCTTCCACTCGGGAATGGGCCGGCCCTGCTCGTCCTGGCTCGGCACCAGCGCCTCCACCTCCACTGCTGGCCCAGCACCTGCCACTGGCACTGGTGAGCTCCCGTTTAGCACCGGCTCTGGTGATCCCCCTGCCAGGCAACGTGGTGGCCCGGCAGCCTCGGGGGTGGCTGGTGGGGTGGGCGTCCTGGTGGGTGATGGGGAGGACACTGGCGACTCTGCCTGTGGAAGGAGGGAGGGAGGGTGGTGGGCACTCGCCATGCTGTGTGGCACCGTGCCACTGGCTCCCCAGGCCCCCGTCACCACCTACGTTGGCCCCTGCCTGGCCGCTGCCAGAGAAGACAGTGGTGAAGCCTTTACTCTGTGGAGTCGGCTTGAGGCTCTTCCCAGCCTTGATCTCGGCCAGCAGCTCTGAGTTGTCACCGGTGGGGGACATCATGTTGAAGGACTTGGTGCCTGAGAGGAGGCAGAATGAGCAGTAAGTGCCCTGCCAGCATCAGCTACTGTCCCCCTGAATCTCACTTCTGTTTTTAGGGCACAGGGGTGGAGGGCTGCCTGCCCCCCCACCATCGAGGAGCCCCTGAGACCTCGTTGAGCAGCATCGCAACACCCAGATCACTGGGTCCATAGGAACAGCTCCATGTCATCCAGCTCCTGGGTCCACGGAACCCCACTGGAGCAACCCCCCAGCACTCAACAGCCTGTCACCCTAGCCCCCCAGATCCATAAGACCAGCACTCCAACACCAGCTTACTGAGTTCTTGGCACCCTGCTGGAGCAGCACCCCAGTACACCAACACCCAGCTCCAGCAGCCCGAGCCCCAAGTGCCACCCCCTGCCCCCGCAGCACTATGCAGTGTGTGACAGCAGCGACCTGCCTATGGAGGGATGACTCCATGGCCAGTGGCAGCCCTGGCACTGCAGGACAGCCCCTGCACTTCCCTGCAGCCCTCAGCAGTGATACACCGACAACCCAAGACAGTCCCACTGCCAGCCCAGAGCCCAAAGGGCTGCATGGCACCAGCACCCTGGGGATGCTCATGCCGCTGCTCATGCCACCCGCCCTGCGAGCACCCACCGTCTGTGCCAGCCATGCGTGGGTCTCTAGCAGCCCATGGTGCTGTGCTGAGGCAAAGCCCCTTCCCCGCAGCTGGTGCCCGCAGCTTGCCCCGCTCGGCTGCACCACGCCGGGGCCAGAGGGCTGCGGGTGCTGAGGGCCCAGCGGGGCACGCACGCTGCCATCCAGCGCCGGCTGAAACCCCCCAGCCCCAGGAGCCGGCGCTAATAAAGCGGGAGCCGAGCGATGGCCAAGCCCGCCGGCTGTGGTCAGCAGCGGGGGAGCGGCCGGTGCGCTCACGTGGCGGGGTCACGCTGGCCGGCTGAGCGCAAACAAAGGCCCTCTGTGTGCAGGGCCACGGGGGACGTGGGGCCCCGGCTGCCTGCCCAGCCCTGCCAGCCCTGCCTGGTGGCTTCGGCAGCCCCGCACCAGCACTCAGCCTCCCGCATGGCACCACTGGCCACCGACGCACAGCGAGGGCTTGGCGGCAGGAGGCCTGCGGGCAGTCACTGGACCCAGCAGCCATCAATGTCCTGTGGCTGCAGCATGGGACTGTGCCGCGTCAGGCCCCTCTGGTTGTGCCCTGCGCCAGGGCACCCCATGAGCAGGGAGGAGCGCGGGGCCGCAGTACTTACTCTTCATCTGCCTGAGCGCCTTTCCTCCTAGGGAGAGAAGCAGAGACGCGGCACAGGGCGCGTGGCAGAGGAAGGATTTGGCCACCACGAGACAAGAGAGAAGAGAAGCGGCCAGCAGTGAGAGCAGGAAGGGGCAGGTGGGCTTGAGGGCCCCCGCGCCGACACCGGAGGAGAGAAGGACAGAAAGGCCATCAGGAACCGCACAGCCAGAGTGCCACAGGAGGAGACGTGCCGAGGTGGCTGGTGCCACCATGCAGCCAATGGGACAGTGCCTGAGATCACTCCCCATGCCCACTTGTGACCCCGCCACTTACTTCCTGTGGAGGAGGAGGAGCGGCGGGGGCCAGCGGGGGTCTCAGCCTGTGGGGGTGGTGGTGGGGGTGTCGGGCAGGCAGTGTCGGGCAGTGGTGGGGGTGGCGGTGGGGGTGGCAGCTCGGCACTGGACTTGCTCTCCCCATTGCGCATGGTGTCCGCCGAGATGGGTGATGCCTGGGGGAAAGCACAGGAAGGCGTCGCCTGGTGCTGGTGCCAGTGAGCTGTGCACAGGCTTGTGGCACAGGGCTCACCTCTTCGCTGTGCGCCATTCGATGGGGGCCGGGCTGCTCAGTCGTGACGTGCCCCAGGTGCTTGTAGTAGTCACCAGTGCTCGGCTGTTTGCCGAAATTCCTCGACCGCCTGCTGGAATCAGCCCTGCGCAGACCCTCGGGACTGGTGTCACGCGATTCCAGCTGCAACGGGGAGCACGCCTCAGTACTACTGTGTCTGGGGCAGAGCCATGACGGAGCAGAGCTGTGCCAGCAGTGGCTGTGGGGCAGATGAAGGGCTGGTGGGGATGGCAAGTGTGTGCCCAGGGTCTGCTCGGCACACGGCTATACCGGAGCTGCATGCCATGGTTACAGTGTGTGGCATCAGTGCCTGGCACTGTGACCCCTTAGCCTGTGCCCAGAATCCTGGCTGAGCCTCCCCTGGGATAACCCCCTGGGAACGGGAGTGCCAAGCCTCAGCCCTGCAGATTACCGGGAGCTTATCCCGCGCGGGTCTGGGGCCCAGTTCCAAACTTCCCTCTGAACAGGGCTCTCAGGGAGTGCAGCCTCGGCTCACCCCGGTGCATTCCACAGCGGCTTTGCTGGTCGTGCTGCTGCCGAGTGCTGGCACTGCAGGGGACCCTGCCTGTTTCCTGGGTTTGGGGTACCACTGCAGTGCAGCTCTGCTCCCCTTGCCAGGGGCCTCACTATTTGCATTTCCCCGTGAGCCACCTCCACCCATGGCATTTTCACAGTGAGCCTGGGTGCTTGCTGCCGCTGCCAGCCCCAGCTAAGTCAACAAGTGCCAACTTGGTGTTTCCTGCTCCAGCTGCCGTGGGCGCTGTGCCAAGCCCTGCTCCCACTCTGGCAGCCCCAGCCCCGGTCTAGCACAAGGGTCCTTGCCATCCAGCCCCATTGCATGGGGCACTCACACTGCTCTGGCACTGCTCTGGCAGACACCTGCACCTCCCCAGAACAGCCCATTACCCTGGTAAGTGCAAAGGAGCCAGGGCTGTGCACAACGAGCACTATGAAATCCCGAGTCCCCCATGCACATGGCACACACTGCTCCATCAAGCCCCCCACCCCATGTGCCCCATCCCCTGTGCTGCTGGGCTCTGCCAGCGCCCTGGCCATGGGACCATGGCCGTGTACGGGAATCCGGTCCCCAGTGGGGTAGCGAGAGCCATGGTAGGGGGTCAGAGCAACCCCGAACCTAATGCATCCCTATGACCCCCAGCCCGCCACGGGGGGCTGCACCCCTCTTACCTGTGCACGCCTGGCTGAGCCCTCTCAGCTCCTGGCAGCACTGGCTGTGCCACCCGACACCTGTGGCGCGGGTGACACTGGAGCCGGCCGCTCGGGTTACTGCCTGCGCCGCTGCCCACGCCCAGCTCGGTGTGGTGCTGGTGGCACTGCCAGGGCTGCATGGGTGCGGCTGCCATGGCACGGTGCTGCCAGGTGCTCCAGCCACCGCAGTGGTCAAATGGAGCTGCCCAGTGCCACTGAGACACCAAAGCACCACTGGTTCCCTTGCTGCTGGTTGCACCCCAGCTCCCCAGTGTGTGCGCTAGTGTTGCAGGCATGTAGCCTTTAGCTGAGACTGTGTCTTTCCACTGCAGGCAACAGTTCCTCAGAGAGGATGGGTGCCTGGCAGCATGTCCCCCCCACATGGTATGTCCATGTCCCCTGAGCTGTGCATGGGACACGCTGCAGGGGACACCGTGCATGGGGCCATACCTCTCGGCGCAGCGCCTGGCTCTCCACGTGCCGCAGGTTGTTCTTGGCCCGCACGTANGGGCCCTCGCCTGCTGGGCCCCGGCCCCGCGGCCGCGTCTCAGGGTCCAGCATGTCCATGTACGCCTGCATGTCCACCAGCGCCGGCTCAGGCACCCCTGCACAGGGCAGGAGGTCAGGGGGGGCTGGTCCCATGCCCCCCGCCCCGCACCCTCCGGCCCCGCACTCACGGGCGGCAGGGGCCCCGGGGGGGCCACCCCTCTTCTCCCCGGCGCTGGACTGG
>VYXB01001646.1:452925-496361 GCA_013397135.1 Pachyramphus minor
CTGTGCCGCGCCCTCCCCAGCCCAGCCGGTATCCCCCGAGCGGTTTCAGACTGCCTCCCTGGGGGTCATTGCGGTATCCGGGGTTGGGTTGGTCCCCCGGGTTGGGCTCGGTGCAGCCACGGTGCCTGCCCCGCCAGAACCTAAACCGACACGGCGTGAATCAGAGAATCGTGGAATCACAGGGTGGGTTGGGTTGGGAGACACCTTCACCCCATCCAGTCCCACCCCGTGCCGTGGGCAGGGACACCTCCCACTAGCCCAGGTTGCTCCAAGCCCCGTCCAACCTGGCCTTGGACACTTCCAGGGATGGGGCAGCCACAGCTTCTCTGGGCGGCCTGTGCCAGGGTCTCACCAGAGTCGAGTGAGTGATTCGTTCTGGTGGCTCCAAAGTGGTGTGACTGTATAAGGTCAGAAATTGAAAATAATAAAGACACGGGCCTAAAGCTGTGCAGGGACTGGCCAAGACGCTGTGATGTGCTGGGTTTGGAGAGATAATGACAGGAAGGTGCTGGGATTGGCAGCCCTGCCCAGGACTGGGTCCCTGAGCTGGCATATGCAGCTCAGCCAATGCCCATGGTGCTCCTCAGGCTTGGAGCCCCAGCAGAACAACCTGGGTGCCAGGGTGCCACAGCGCCCATCTTTCATGTGAGTCCTTCCTTTGCTCTGCTCACGGTGTTTTCGTGGGCTCTGCCTGGAGTTCTGAAAGGTAAAAGCCAAGTGCTCCCCTGTTACTCCCCCCGTGGGCCCAGGTCAGCGGGAGCAGGAGCAGGCAGCACATGGGGCATCCCCACGCCTGTTCCTTGAGAACGCAGTGTGCGCTGCCCACACCTTGGGAACTGGGTGTGAGTGGCAGGAGCAGCTGGGCACAGTAAGAGCCAGGACACGTGCTGCTGGGCAAGACTCTGCCAGGGCCCCTTGAGGGGTGGCAGCAGGGCAGCTGCCGGTGTGAGGGTCTGCAGGAGAGGCCACAGAGCTCTGTGTCTCATGGCCTGAAGCTGCTCAGGTGTTCTGCTCTGTGTGGTGTCCCATGCCTGTGCAGTCCATCCGTGTGAGTTGTCCCTTCTGTCCCCAGAAGAAGACGATGGGGTGCTGGAAGGACTGGATGAGTTTTTTGCTGAAGAGCATGTTGTGGTACAGAAAAAGAAGAAATCCAAGAAGCTGAAAGACGGCAAGGCTGCCAAAATCAAGAGGAGGAAGAAGGAGGTAATGCTGCATGTACTCATACAAGGCTGGAGCTCCTTGGCTGTGGCATAGAGGCAGCTGCTCAGGATGCTGCCAGCAAGTGCCTCTCGGGTCTCTCTGGATGGAAAGGGGGATCATTTTGGAGTGTTCCCCCACTGAGGAGATGCTCTCCCTGCCCTGGGGGGTGACACAGAGCCAGGGCATGGCAGCTGTTTCTGACCTTGGCTGCTGGAGGGTGCCAGTGTGCCTTGAGAGTGGTCTCTGGGGATCAGCTGGGCACATAAGGGGCCCCTGTGGGTGCCTGCCCTGTGGAGCAGCTTGGCTCTTGTGGGTGGTGTGTGTGATGGCACCATCCGTCCCTGTGTGTCGAGGCCCTTGTGCCCTCACTGCAGTGCAGCACCTCCTTCCCTCTGCCTTTGTGGCCAGCAGTAAATCTTGGCATGTCCTCTACCAACATGGTGTTTGGGGCTCATGTTCCCCAAGAGGGAGGTGCAAACAACCATGTTGGGGTGTTATCGGGGTAGGGCTTGGAGGTTTCTGTGGATGTTGGTGTTGGCTGCACTCATTCCAGGTATTTGCAAGTGAGTTGGCACAGGGGCTCCTGGGATTTGGCACATGGAAAGGCTGTTGGGCCTTCTGCAGGAAAACAAGGGCAAAGTGTTGTGTCCTCAAGGGTCAGGCTGTGAGTCTGTGCCAGAGGTCTGCTGCCAGCTCCTGGAGGAGGACTGGCTGGTACTGGTCCTGGAGCCAGGCTTGCTGCTGCCCTGTGCCACATGGGCTCTGCCTCTCATTGTCCCATCTCCAGGCAGTGCTGGACGTGAGGACAGGAGCAGACATCTCGTGTGCTGGCCCTTTCCCTGACTAAAAGTGGACAGGCTGCTGGGAAGAAAGGGTGAGCAGTGGACATTCCTCAGCCCCTTCCTTCTTCTGCTGTGGCTGGGGAGAAGTTGCTCATCCAGCACAGCCATCCCCAGTCTGGCCCTCGCCAAGGCAGGGCTGGTGATGCTGGTCTCCTCCAGCTGCTCCCTGTGGGAGCTGTAAAACAGATCAGCTGGATGAGGCACTGTATTGAAGAGCTTTTGGTACTGGTAGGAGTGTAATGAGCTGATGATTTAAGGGCAGGTGATTGCATCCTGTGCTGCCTCTTGCAGAAGTCATGGCCCTAAGGAAGGTTGTTTCTGTTGCGGCCGTGGTGATGTTCTCTTTCTGCAGATACCATGCAAAGCTAGTTCAGGCCTTCTGCCCTCTCTGCCTCTTCCATTGTTAAGCATGTTTTTTTCCCTGTGCTGTTTTCTGGTAGGGCGAAAATAAAACACAACTCCGTGGTGTTTCATCTTTGCTCCTTTGCTGTTGCTGCTGACCCCCCTGAGCCCAGCAGCTGCATGTGCGGCCTGTGCTGAGCCTGCTGCCGAGCTGGTGGTGGGGAGGAAATAACAGGCTGAGCACTGTGTGCACTCATGTTTTTGAATTAATGTCTGGTGTGGGCAGCACTAATCAACCTCGGTCCTACTTGTGGGAGACTGTCCCCTCCATCAAAGACAGAGAGAAACTGGAGCTGTTGGTTGGCACCAAGCAGCACCCAGGCTGCCCTTCGGATGAGGAGATAGAAGATGGGGGACCTTGAGTGGGGCTTCCTTTTCCTGAAGTCCTCCTAAGGAGTTTTGGGGGCAAATGGGACTTTCCCGTGCTAGAGGAGGGTGGGAGTGGTGTGCAAGCCTGGATGTGTGGCCAGTGCCGGTGCCAAGACTGACACCCTGCAGTCCCTGGGCTTTGTCGGAGCGGTGCCGCTGGCGCGGGATTCACCATCAGCAGCCGCAGTGGAGCCCGTGCCGTTCACAGCGACGCGGGAATCGGTGCTGCAACCCCCGGCAAAATTCGCGTGGAACACCCAGGCTGCGGCTGAAACCTCAGCACAGGCAGATGAAGGTCCTTGGCAGGGAAGGGAGTGGAGGGGGGGATTCAACCTGTACTGCAGCAGTTCCCATGGAAACCAATTATCCAGCGGTTCCTAACCACGCCGGAGGAGAGGCGCGCTCTGCTCCGAGCCGGGAGGGACCATCCGGCCTCGATGGCCACGGAGCCCCGGCAGCCCTGGGGATCAGCGGCCTGGGCCGGGGCGGTGGCTCCGGGCAGGAGGGGGCTGGGAGCGGGGAGGGCTGCGGGGCTGGGCGCTGTCCGCGGTGCTGACCCGGCCGATCCCTCCCGCCGAGCCCTGGTGCTGCTCGGAGCCCCCGAGGGACGGAATGGCATCCAGAGGGACCTGGGCAAGCGGAGGAGTGGGCCCGTGGGAGCCTCGTGAATTTCTACAGGACCAAGTGCAGGTGCTGCACCTTGGTCGGGGCAACCCCCGGTATTGATACAGGCCGGGGGACCAGCAGATCAAGAGCAGCCCTGCTGAGAAGGACTTGGGGGTGCTGATGGGTAAGAGGCCAGATGTGTCCCAGCCATGTGCACTGGCAGCCCAGAAAGACACCCGAGTGCTCTGCCCAGGAGGCAGTGGCATTCCTCGGGATGGTGATGTGGGTGCAGTCAGTGTTGTGTGGTGGGTCATGGTCTCTCCCAGAAAGAAACAAAAATCCCCCCGGAGCAGTCCCTGCTCTGGCTCTCCCAGCATAGTGTAGCCATCAGAGCCTGCATCCTTCTGACCCTGGGGAAGCAGGCTACATCCATCCACTGGAGATGGGAAGTTTCATGTAGCAGGGAAGGGCTGTGAGAGGAAAGTGGGGAGGTGAGGCCCTGTTCATTCTCCACTGTCCCTTTCCGTTTTAGGGGAGCAATGATGAAATGTCAGACAATGAAGAGGAGATTGAGGAGAAATCTGAGAGTGAAGGGAGTGACTATTCCCCCAACAAAAAGAAAAAGAAAAAGCTGAAGGACAAGAAGGAGAAAAAGCAAAAGCGGAAGAAGAAGGATGAAGAGGAGGATGACAATGAGGATGGAGTCCTAAAGGTACAAAAGACTCCTTTACCCTGAGCTAGTGCTAGAGCCTGAGGCCAGGCTTGGAGAAGAGGAACTGGGGGTTTCATGAAAAGCTTGCCCTGGGTTTGGCAAGGAAGATGTTGCAGGTGAATGACTGGGAGAGGAAAGGTTCTGTTTCCTGGTTGTTTATCTTATAAGTAGGGAGAAATTGAGTTTGTTGGGGCTGTGAAACCTGCCAAGACCTTGTGTTGTATTACGTGGTGTGGGGAGCATTTCGTTGGTGCCATGTTAATTTGCTGCTTGAGACTGTGAAGAATTAGTTTGTTAAGCACTTGTGTGTGCTGTTTTGTAAATCCCAGAAACAAATCCCTGCATGTTGCTGACTAGGGAGGTATGGAGCACATGACAGACCCAGCCTTGTGATGTTCATCTCTGGCTGTTTGAATTAATGATATCCCTCTAAATCTCTAGGAGCCCAAGAGCTCAGCCCAGCTGATGGAGGAATGGGGCCTTGATGATGTAGATTATGTTTTCTCAGAAGAGGATTATCATACTCTGACAAATTACAAGGCTTTCAGCCAGTTCCTCAGGTAGGGAACCATGGGCCTGGACGGGGCCACTGGTGATGGTTGAGGTTTGGGCGTTGCTCAGTCAGAGGATGAAGCTGTGAAGTCAATTCTGCATCGCCAGCTCCTTGTTGCTTCTCCCCCCCAGCTCAGTCCTCAGATCTCCATTTATTTACAGCATTGACTGGAAACAGCTGAAGCATTTGTCCCTCTCTCTCTCTCCAAAGTCCCATGTTTTGTTGTCATTATTTGAAAAGTTTCATGAGAAAAATACAGTAACAATAATGAATTTTTGCTTGTACCATGAGCTGTTCAGAGAACAGCAGATATTTCAGTGAAGGGCGGTCTCTGAGAAGGTTTAGGTGTGGCCCCTTGCATATTTACCTGTTTAAGGAAGCTCTGGTTTCTCCTGCTTTCCCAATGGAGCTGCTGCTGGGAGGCATCGCTGCTATGTTTCTTGGGATGAAGCACCAGCATGTGACGGCAGGAGCAGATGCACAACGCAGTGCTGTTTTTAACACGGGGTTCTCCCTCTCCCCTGCTCTGCAGGCCTCTGATTGCCAAGAAGAACCCCAAGATCCCCATGTCCAAGATGATGACGGTGCTTGGCGCCAAGTGGCGAGAGTTCAGTGCCAACAACCCCTTCAAGGGCAGCTCGGCGGCGGCGGCTGCAGCAGCCGTGGCTGCAGCTGTGGAGACCGTCACCATTGCCCCGGCCCTCACCGCCAGCCCCCAGCACTCTGCCCTGCCCCCCGTCGTCAGGAAGGCCAAGACCAAGGAGGGGAAGGGTGGGTCCCACCCACGGGGGGCACCCGAGGGGCTGTGCTGGGGGGCTGCTCTCGCTGGCGGAGATGGGGAAGCACAAACTGGGGAGGGAAATGGGGTGCCAGAGGAGCATCTGCAGCTCCTGTTGCCGTTGCCGAGGTCCTTGAGAGGCATGTGGTTCACGAACCATGGCAGATTGCCCTGGCAGCCTCTGGGCCTGCTGGGTGTTTGGCAGTTTGTGGCAAATAATTAAGCTGGGCAGTAGTAGGAAATGGAGCCATGTTTCACCTCGGGAAGTTGCTGTTCCACTGTGCTGGGAGGTGGTTTGGGCAACCGCTATTTGTAGAGTACCAAACAAGTCTTCACTTTCTCCAGGTCCAGGTGTGCGGAAGAAAATCAAGGGCTCCAAAGATGGGAAGAAAAAGGGGAAGGGGAAAAAGATGGCAGGCTTGAAATTCCGTTTTGGAGGAATCCCCAGCAAAAGGAAAAAGGGCTCCTCTGTAAGTGTGAAGGGCCTTGGGTCCAGCGGGTGGCAGGGAAGTGCTGGGGAAAGCCCTTGTTGGGGGTGTCACAGTCATCCCGTGCCAGGGGCGTCATAGCCTCGTTCATGCCCTTCTGTGAGATGCCAGGCTCTGATCAGCACAGTTGTGTCTGGCCACAGAATCTGCTAAAATCATGTGACCGTGTTTACTTTCAGCGGTGCGGACGGTAGTGCCATCATTGCAGATTTCATTTGCAACAGAATTCTTCAGGGCTTGCATTGCAGCTGGACTGCATGTCACAGGGAGTTCTGGGATGCTTTAATTGCTTTAGCAGAGCCTGCCCGTGACAGCTGCAGCCCCACAGCATCCTCTGGGGTTCTGGAGCTGCCCAGCCAGAGCGCGCTGGGCTCCTCTTGGCGCACCAATATCGGGCGTGTTTTAAGGAGGAACAGTTTTTAAAGAATAAATCCCTTAAATAACTAATGACTCGGGGCTCTTGTAGGTCTTGATAATATTGATCCAACCCCCACTAGCTCACTGTTGCAGCTCACACTCTCCAGCTCCCGTTCCCATAACACAACCTGTTTGCAAGCCTCTGTGTCGGAGGCTGAAGTGCAGGAGTGTTGCGACACAGCCACTTGCTGCTGCAGATTTTCAGTCACACATCACAAAAAAATTCTTCCTATCTCTGGCTGTGCTCTAGATCCATGCATTCACTTTCCAGAGTGTCACAATGAGCTTGATCTGGCTCCTGCAGCTGGAGCTGCAGCACCACTTAGGAGTGTACAGGATGGGGATTTGCATGCTTAAGTCTCCAGAATAAGCATTCAGATGTGTTATTACATTTTGTCTCCATGGGCCTGTGTAACTCCTTTCCTGTTATGGGAATGCCATGTGTGAATGCCTGTGTGCATGAACAAAGCAGGGCTGGCCCAGCTGAAACAGATGTTGAGAGAGAGAGAGAGGGAGCAAAGTTCTGCCAAGTACTGGAAAAAGGGGCCCTTGGATGCACGGGGTGGCAGTAGGGGCGGTTGTCCCCTGACACGTCCCTGGCCAGGAAAACAAAGCAGCAGAATGACTGCTGGGATGCTGGCACTTGGACTGGGTGTGCTTTACTTTTTTCCTCTGCAGAGTGAAGAGGAGGAACGAGAAGAATCCGACTTTGACAGCGCCAGCATCAACAGCTCCTCTGTGCGCTCCGAGTGCTCGGCTGGCCTGGGGAAGAGAGGGAAGAAGAGGAAAAAGAAAAAGAGGAGTAGGCCATCCTTTGTACTCTGTTCCTTTTCTGTTTGGATTTCTCTGTTCAGATGGTGCTTCATTGGCCCATGCAGCTTTGGGCTGTTTGTGGTGCTGGCTCGGTGGGAGAGGATGTGCTTGTGCCTGTCTGTGCGTGGAGCACGAGGTGCTCTCTTGGTGTCCAGGCCCTGCTGCTGGTGGGTTTGTGCCTGCAAGAAAGTTCCAGAATTTGTGGGGCTTCCAGGGAAGTGATTCACTGAGGAGCAGCCCCTGGAGAGCTGTGGCTTGTGACCAGCTCCCGTTGGAGCAGGGTAGGCTGTGTGTGAGAGCACATGGAGCTGAGGGATGTGTTGCTTGCGTGAGCTGTGCGGTCAGGCAGTAGCAGAGCTGTAGTAGCAGTGCAGGGACAGGGAGGCATGTGAACCGGGGTGGAAAGGATCTGTTGGGATCTGCCAGCACGTGGCCATGTTCCTGTGTGTGTGTTCCTTCATCCCTTCCCTCCTGGAGGACTGTGGGTGGATGCTGCACCATGGCACCTCCCTCCCCAAGCTGCCCTGGAGAGCAGCCCCCTGTGCCAAGTGTGCTGCCTCTGTCATATGTCCTTGTTCAGGATGAGGTGCTTTGGATCCAGGTGCATCCTTTGGCTTCTTAGCTTTGCTGGTGGATTTTTGCTTCCAAGAAATGGAAGGACAGCTTCTGGGCTGGGGGTCAGTTAGGTTGTGACACTGGCCAGCCTCCCCCTTGGTCAGTGAGGCCAGGCTGGCTGGCTGGCCCTGCGTCTTGTGTGTGGAGGGCATCACTTCTGGCTTGTTGCCCTGCAAGGGCCTTTGTGCTGGAGGTAGGCAGCTCCTGCTGCATGGTGGAGGAGTGAAAGGTTGGAGTTTTTGGCAGAGCTGGGAGTTGAGATGAACCATTCTGGTACTTGTAAGGCCTCGTTCCTCTCTTCTTTTTCCCACCCGTGCCGAGTTGAGAGTGCTCCTGCCTCTGTGCCAGTGAGCCCCCAGGAAGAGCAGAGTAGCCCCAGGAGAGGAGTCCTGTCCTTGGCCGTGTCACCTTTGCATGGTGCGTTTGCAGCTGGTGGTGCTGGTGCCTGGGGAGGTTTCTCTGACTGGCCTCCCTTGCAACCTCTCCAGGTTCTGGCATTCTCCATTGAGAGCCTGAAGGAACCAAAGGATGATACAGTGTGGAGAGAGAAAGAGAGACAGAGGTGAGATGATGCTGTGTGCAAAGGTGAACTGTGGTGCTGAGGGACAGAGAGGTAGGGGGACATAACAGGAGGGGTCCCAGGTGAAACGCTGTCCTTATTTCCTTAACTGTATGGTAGAGGAGCAAGTGTCCCGTTCCCTCCAGGAGAGCTGGCTGCTCTGCTGCCCTGCTGACTGTCGCCTGTCCCTTGCTTGCAGTCGAAGAAGGGGACGGGTATGAGACGGACCACCAGGACTACTGTGAGGTGTGCCAGCAGGGCGGGGAGATCATCCTGTGCGACACCTGCCCCCGTGCCTACCACCTGGTCTGCCTGGACCCTGAGCTGGAGAAGGCCCCCGAGGGCAAGTGGAGCTGCCCCCACTGTGTGAGTGGGGTCAGGGGCCGGTGGGAGGGCGGGTGACTGGTGGAGACCCTTGGTGTTACATTGGCTGTGCTTCCCCAGGAGAAGGAGGGCATCCAGTGGGAGCCGAAGGAGGAGGAGGAGGAGGAAGAGGAAGGGGGCGAGGAGGAGGAGGATGACCACATGGAGTTCTGCCGAGTCTGCAAGGATGGAGGGGAGCTGCTGTGCTGTGATACCTGCCCATCCTCCTACCACCTCCACTGCCTAAACCCGCCACTGCCAGAGATACCAAATGGTGAATGGCTCTGCCCACGCTGTACAGTGAGTGTTACCAGCATTCACATTTCTTCTGCCGTCCCTACTCCTGCACCTGCCTGGCCCACCAGTGGCTCTCCTGGCTGCTGCTGCCCCTCACAGCCTCACAGGCCTGCCTCAGGGCTGGCATCCTGCCCTCTGCCCCAAACCCCTCCCTGAGGAGCGTGTGCCTGAGGGCCCAGGGCAGCCCTGGATTGCTCTGCTACCTGTGTGGTTTCCCTGTGGGAATTGATGGCTGGCAGCTTCCTGGCCAGGTTTTCAATGGGATGTCAAGCCCTGTTTGATGTGTAGTCTGTGTAGACGGGCCTTTTTGGCCTGGTGGCAAGACCTGTCACCATGGGGGATGCAGCAGTGTCACAGACATTTCTTGGGCACCTGGTGCCTGCTGCTGTCCACTCAGCATTGCTGGGCCCCTTCTGCCCCCCGGGTCCCCACCTTTTGCTTCCTGTGGCCCCCGACAAGGTCTCACCTTAAATTCTGTGCTCTCACCCATTTGTCTTTGTATCCCCAGTGCCCTCCCTTGAAGGGCAAAGTCCAGCGCATCCTGCACTGGGCCTGGAAGGAGCCGCCGGCTGCTCTGCTCCCACCCGTGCTGCCCGCCCCGGACCCCGAGCTGGCTGTGCCCCCGCCAAAGGTGCTGGAGGGGATCCCGGAGCGCGAGTTCTTTGTGAAGTGGGTGGGCCTGTCCTACTGGCACTGCTCCTGGGTCAAGGAGCTGCAGGTGAGCCTGTGTGGTGGTGGTGTAGAGCCCCTGCCCGGTCCCTGCCCCACCACCCGTGGGCTGAGCGTGGCTCCCTCCTGCTGCAGCTGGAGCTCTACCACACCGTGATGTACCGCAACTACCAACGGAAGAACGACATGGATGAGCCGCCGGCCTTTGACTACGGCTCTGGGGACGAGGACAGCCAGAGGGAGAAGCGGAAGAACAAAGACCCCCAGTATGCCAAGATGGAGGAGCAGTTCTACCGCTACGGCATCAAGCCCGAGTGGATGATGATCCACCGCATCCTGAACCACAGGTGAGGAGCCTGTGAGGAAAATTGTGCTGTCCTTCTGCAAGGCCAACATCTCAGACTGTTGGAATTTCAGCCGTGCTTGTGCTGAGCTCTCTGTCACTTTAGAGGTTTGCTCCTAGGGTGAAGCCGGGGCTGGGAAGGGATCCATGCTGCCTTATTTTCATTTCTTCTACTCTGCACATTAAAAACACAGATAGTCAATTTTCCCAAATGTGGATGCACAGTGTTGTTAGGCCCTTCCCAGATGTACTGTTTGGGTCCCTGTTGCAGCCTAATGATTCCATAAATTCCAATGCTGATGGGGACAGTGCTGAGGGGATGAGTTGGAGCAGGTGCCCAACTCCCTTAGAGAACCTTGACATTTTATCTTTTCTGTGGAAGAAACTCCCTATGTATGAAATGTGCTGTGCAGATGGGCTTTCTGTAGGGAGTGGCTGGAGACAGGTTTTTGTTGAATTTCTACATTTCAAGTGGCAACTTGAAACTTCAAGCAGCAGCTCTGCTTGAAGGCTGCGTGGCAGGAAAGAACTAAAGCTGCCCAGCTGAATTTTGTGCAAGCTTTACCTTGTTTGCTAGCAAGACAAGGTTGTTATGTGCCCTGTAGGCACGTGGTCAGACTTGGAAGTGTGTTTATTCTGTTTTTACTGTAAGCAGAACTTCCTAGAGCAGTGAATGCTACAGGAGAGAGGGGAAGCACTAATATCCATCCGGGCCTGGTGAAACAGGGAAATGAGGTTGTTCAGTGGAATGGAAAAGCAGTCTAAAACTTAATGGTTTGACACATTCACAGATAATAGGCATTTCTGCTGGTAATATCAATACTTTGTGTTTTTCTACCTCTGCCTGGGTGTTGGGGTCTGTAGGTAAAAGCAAAGGATGGCTTTGTGGAAGCAGGTCATGGTGAGCTGCTTGGGGGCCGAGGGCCATTGCTGATCAGCTTTCCATGCTCTGCATTGCAGCTTTGATAAAAAGGGAGACATCCACTACCTGATCAAGTGGAAAGACCTGCCGTATGACCAGTGCACCTGGGAGATCGACGACATAGACATTCCCTACTACGAAAACCTCAAACTCCTCTACTGGAACCACAGGTATGAGCCCAGGGGCGGGAGAGCCCAGCAGAGCCGGGGCAGCCAGAGCGGGTGTTTGGGATGAAGGGGACACGGAGGTGCCTCCCTTTTGAGCACACTGGCACTGCTCTCAGTGACCTCTCTTCAGGGAGCAGTGGCCCAGCACTGCCACAGGCTGGAGCTCCAGATGTGCCATTTCGGGGCTGCTGGGTAAACCCGCCTGCAGTTTTCCAGCCTGTGCTCCCCTTCCCCCACGTCTGCACTGCTGTGACATTCATGGTCTCACTGCCCCTCAGGGCAGCTCTGTGGCACTACTGCCTGTCTGTTTTGGGGGAAGACCACAGTACTCTGAGTTTGCTGTTCTTCATTCTGGAGACTGTGGCATGGACTGTTGGGAGGGGAAAATCAACGCCCCATGAGTGCCTGTGCTAACTGGGCCAGAAGAGCTCCTGTAGGGAGGGACAGTGGAGTTTGGGAGATGTTTCTGTCCTTCGGCTCGGGGCTGGGAGAGCAGTGCCTGCCTGGCTCCCTGATGAGTGCTAACTGTCCCAGGGAGCTGATGCTGGGGGAGGACATGCGCCCTCTGAAGAAGCTGAACAAGAAAGGGAAAAAGCTGAAGGAGGAGAAGCTGGAAAAGCCTCCAGAAACACCTCTTGTGGATGTGAGTAAGAGTGGTGGGGACAGTGTGGTGGCATGGGAATTCAGAGGGTAAGTGGGCTGTCTGGGTCCCCATCCTGTGACATTTTGCTCCTCCAGTTCCTTTGGGGACCTGTTTGTTTTTGTTGAAAGTTCGGGGTGTCATCACTGCGAGGAGCCCGGGGGCTGGGCTGTGCCAGGGACCGTGTCTACATCTCTTTTGGAGCTATTGGATGTCACAGGGCAAAAGGGGGATGTGTTTGGCTGCAGGGGAAGGAGGGGGAGTTGGTTCTCACTGCTCTGTGCCGTGGGTCTCTCTTTTCAGCCTACGATGAAGTTTGACAAGCAGCCGTGGTACATCGACGCCACGGGAGGCACACTGCACCCTTACCAGCTGGAAGGGCTGAACTGGCTGAGATTCTCCTGGGCCCAAGGGACAGATACAATCCTGGCTGATGAGATGGGACTGGGGAAGACAGTGCAGACTATTGTGTTCTTGTATTCCCTGTACAAGGAGGTGAGTGGAGCACCCAGCAGTCCCTGAGGTGACTGAGAGCTGCTTGGTACAGGAAGAACAGCCTGGGCTCTGTGTCCCCGAGCAGGGCCACTCGAAAGGGCCGTACCTGGTCAGCGCCCCTCTCTCCACCATCATCAACTGGGAGCGCGAGTTTGAGATGTGGGCACCCGACTTCTACGTTGTGACGTACACAGGAGACAAAGAGAGCCGGTCGGTCATCCGGGAAAATGAGTTTTCTTTTGAAGACAACGCCATCCGCAGTGGGAAGAAGGTCTTCCGGATGAAGGTGGGAGTTGAGTCTGCGCTTGCCCCATTGATTTACCCTTCAGTAAAAAGGGGAGAGCAGAATTTGACCTGGAGAAGGCAGCTGGTTAGGTCCCTGAGCTTTACAGATTTCTGCCAGAGCTTTTCTGTTGCTGTGGTCCTGTGCTTGGTGCTCGTGTTCATATGGGTTTAGGTGTTCTGTTGGCATGACTTGTGCCTCGGCCCTGCTGTGGGCTCCTGTGCCAGGCAGTGCAGACCCTCTCACCTTGGGTTCTGTGCAGCAGCAGCAAAGGTGTCCCATTCCCTGCTCTCTTATCCAAGCTTTTCTCTTGCTCTGCTCCTCCAGAAGGAAGCTCAGATCAAGTTCCATGTCCTGCTCACCTCCTATGAGCTGATCACCATTGACCAGGCAGTGCTGGGCTCCATAGAGTGGGCCTGTCTGGTAGTGGATGAAGCACACAGGCTGAAGAACAACCAGTCCAAAGTAGGTGGTGGCCATTTGTGAGTGATTTTTTTTCTCTCTTTAAAATCCTCTGGCATTAAAAGTTCTTCAGCAGTGGGAGAGGTGGCAGCCTGGCTGCCTGACAGTCCTTGGATGGGCTGTCGTGGAAGGGAGTTGATCCCTCTCCTTCCCCTCACCTTCACCTGAGGCTAAACAGTTTCCAGCCTCTGGGACCTTCACACCATCCCCTGCACAGAAGGAGGCAGGAGGTGTGGCCTAGGGACACTGAGGATTGCTGCCTGTGCTCACTGGGACTAGCTGGGAGCAGGACATGCCAGCTGCCCTCTGCTCTGCATTCCTGGTGGAGGGGACACTGTTCAGTCTCCATGGGCAATCTGCAGAGTGCCCAGATGACAGATTGGCCCCTAGCAGCCCTTGTCACCTAACCTTGTTTCTTTTCCAGTTCTTTAGGGTGTTGAATAGCTACAAGATCGATTACAAGCTGCTTCTCACGGGAACTCCGCTCCAGAACAACTTGGAAGAACTCTTCCACCTGCTCAATTTCCTGACTCCTGAGAGATTTAAGTAAGTTGGTTGCACTGACCTGGGCCGTCAGGGTGGCTCCTCACTCTGGCTTTAGCTCTGCTTGGGTCCAGGCACACGAGCATTATCTCATCATGTGCCTCGAGAGCTCTGCCCTGGTTTTTAAGTCATGAAGCAGCAGATCCCTTTGTTCTCGTGTGCCCCTGTTGCTCAGGGGCTGTGGGGGTCTGGCTACTTCCACAGCAACCTGGAAGGGTTCCTGGAGGAGTTTGCAGACATCTCCAAGGAGGACCAAATCAAAAAGCTCCATGACCTGCTGGGTCCCCACATGCTGCGACGGCTCAAGGCTGATGTGTTCAAGAATATGCCGGCCAAGACAGAGCTGATTGTGCGAGTGGAGCTGAGCCAGATGCAGAAGTGAGTGATTCCAGCACACTCCCCTGGGATGTCTGGCTTCCCCTGGCATAGCAGGGCCTCGGTGGGGATTGAGGGGTCAGAGACATCCCACTGGCCTAGGGACTGCTGTGGGAAGAGTGTTCCTGCAGCACACCAGGGATTGTGTTCCACGTGGTTAAATCAGGCTCCTTGCAGTCCCGGGAGCTCAGCAGGGAGCGTTTGATGCATGGAAGGCTGGCAGTGTGGCTCTGCCAGTTCTGGGGGCACAGAGCAGACACCAAGGCTGAATCCCCTTCTCCTCTTCTCAGCACTGGGGCATGGCTGGTGCTGCTGCCGTGCCTGGGTCAGCCTGGAGCATCACTGCTGGCTGGGGCTGCCCCAGCTCTGGTTGTGCTGGGCTGACCTGCTTGGCTTCAGCAGCATCTCCTGCAGGGAAGGACCCATTGCTTCTTGCCAGCACTGTGGGGCAGCAGGGCTTGGCTGGCACCCAGCAGTGGAGGGTGTTTGAAGCGCTGTGCCCTCTAGTCCATCTCACTGCCAGGGCTGTGATTCCCCCAGAGTGATTGAACACACCTGGCCTTGGGCTCGGGGTGCTGAACCGCTTTTAAAACCCTCCAAATGTCCCTTTTGCATCTCCAGTGGCCTGACAGGGATTTAATTCAGTGCCGTGCTGTTTGTGCCAGTTCCACACCTGCTCCAAGTAACACAGTGTCTGTCCCATCCCCCTTCCTGCAGGAAGTACTACAAATTCATATTGACGAGGAACTTTGAAGCCCTGAATTCTAAAGGTGGTGGGAACCAGGTCTCACTGCTCAACATCATGATGGACCTGAAGAAGTGCTGCAATCACCCATATCTGTTCCCTGTGGCAGCTGTGGTATGTTCCCTGCCTTTGCACCCTGGGACACATCTCACAGTATTGGGTGGGGGCTGCTTCCATGATCATTTTGTTTGGTTAGCGCTGTGGGTTTCCATGTGAATGGTTTCATACAAGGATTTTTTTTTGGAAATGAAAGTGAAGTTCTCCATGTGGTTAATGTGGGTTGTCCTCACTGGGACTGACCAGGTTGCCTTCACAGGAGGCCCCAGTGCTGCCCAATGGATCCTATGATGGGAATTCTTTGGTCAAATCTTCTGGAAAACTGATGCTGCTCCAAAAGATGCTGAAGAAATTACGGGATGGGGGTCACAGAGTTCTGATCTTCTCACAGGTGAGTGCAGGGAGGGATTAATAATAAATAGATTTTTTACGGGGTTTATTTTTGTCTTGATGGGAATTTTGTGTTGGCAACAGAGACAGGTGGAAGAGCTGGTGACAACTTCTCCCCCAGGCAGCCGTGGCAGTTGTGATGGAAGGGCTGTGTCCCAGCTCTCTCCCAAGGGAGTGTCTGTCATGTTTAAGAGCTCTGTTAGCTGGGGATACAGAGAAGACAACAGTCATGGTGCTCCCCTTTGGAGAAGGGCTGTCAGACACGATTCCCTCCTGCTAACAGAGCTGCCTGTAGAAGAAGAGACGTGAGCATTGCTCCTCTGGCAGCTGCCTCTTGCCTACGCTCTGCTGTTGGCCATACTCTGCCATTGGCCATGCTCTACCACCGCCACTCTCTGGCTTGTGGTCAGGGACTGTGACAGGGCAGGGCAGGACCCCAAGGGAGGCAGGGGGGTTTGGCCATGCAGAGTCACTCATGCCAGGGTTGCCTTGTCCTGCAGATGACGAAGATGCTGGACTTGCTGGAGGATTTCCTGGAGTATGAGGGCTACAAGTACGAGCGGATCGACGGGGGCATCACCGGTGGGCTGCGCCAGGAGGCCATCGACAGGTTCAACGGTACTCGCCTTCCTGCCTTGCTGAGGAGCGGGTGAGGGGATGGCAAGGTCTGGCTGGCAGTGGGTTGCTGCCTGTGCCCAGAGCTTGTGCCGTGCATTGGCTGTGCCATGCTCGGCAGGTCCGGCTTCCCGAGGCACAGCACGTGGCTGCTTGTACTGCGCCATTAAACCCCGGAGCCATTCCTGCAAGGAACCCTGAGCGTGCCAACGGCCACTCAGTCAGAGGGTCTCCTTGGCAGATGGCAGAGCTGCCCCTTCATTTTGGAGCTCTCTTCCCCAGTACCTGGTTCCCAGAGAGTGATGTGTTTTCACTCCTTGCCTCCCTCTTGCTTGTCGTCTGCGAGTGGCGGTTCCCGCGGTTCCGTCCCTCCAGCGTGGTGCTGCTCCTCTGTGAGCCGCTCTCCTTTCTGTCTCACCCCTTCCCACCTCTGGGTTTGTCGTTCTCAGCTCCTGGGGCTCAGCAGTTCTGCTTTCTCCTCTCCACTCGTGCTGGTGGTCTGGGCATAAACCTTGCTACGGCTGACACTGTCATTATTTATGATTCTGACTGGAATCCTCACAATGACATCCAGGTTTCTGACTTTCCCTTTTCCTTCCTGTGTAGTAAGTACCTCTCTGGCTCTGCCCTTTCTTTGCACACCCTCACTGGGATTTCAGTCTCTTCTCTTGAGAGCTGCTGATACTTTCTGCTTTGTTTGTGGGGTGTGTTTCTGCTTAGCAGCCCCCTTCCCACACCCTCTGGCCTCATCCCGCTGTCTCTTTCCTGTGGGATTGTCACTTCCTCCTCATGCTTGTTCACAGCTGGGTGCCCCCTCATGTTGTGCAGCCTGAAGGTGAGAAGCCTGGCCCTCTTGGCCAGCTGCCGTGGTGCTGCCCTCGCCAGCTCCATCCTCTGCCCGCAGGCGTTCAGCAGAGCTCACCGCATCGGGCAGAACAAGAAGGTGATGATCTACCGCTTCGTGACCAGAGCCTCTGTGGAGGAGCGCATCACCCAGGTGGCCAAAAGGAAGATGATGCTCACCCACCTGGTGGTCCGCCCAGGGCTTGGCTCCAAGTCAGGCTCCATGACGAAGCAAGAGCTGGACGACATTCTCAAGTTTGGGACGGAAGAGCTCTTCAAGGATGATGTGGAAGGTGAGGTGGGGCTACTCTGCATGAGGCAGGGCCCTCTCTGAGCTGCTGGGACTCACTCTCCTCTCCTTGTGCCCACAGGCATGGTGTCTCAGGGACAGCGGATCACCATGCCGGATGCTGTCACCCCTTTTTCTGACACACTGTCAACCAAAGGGGGTTCAGCGACTCCCAGCATGAAAAAAAAGCATGGTGGCACCCCACCAGGTGTGTAGGTCCCCCTTTTGGGGTGTCTCGTCCCCCTCCCTGGCCCCGCAGCTGACCTGAGCTTGCCTGCCTCAGGAACAGGCTGTCCAGCACCCTGATCTGCTCTGCCACTCCCCTTGCTCTGCTCTCCAGGTGACAATAAGGATGTGGATGACAGCAGTGTGATCCACTACGATGATGCTGCCATCTCAAAGCTCTTGGACCGAAACCAGGATGCAACTGATGACACGGAGCTGCAGAACATGAACGAGTATCTCAGCTCCTTTAAAGTGGCCCAGTATGTTGTGAGAGAAGAGGATGGTGTGGTAATGTGACCAGTATCATGTCTTACAGTCACCCCTCTTTGCATCCCTCTGTGGTTCCTCTGCTCCCTCTCCCATCCCTGTGAGCGTTTGGCACAGGGCAGGACCCCCCCCATTTCTCTCTCTGCGACTGCTCGAGCGCCTTGTCTCTGGATCTGCAGGAAGAGGTGGAACGTGAGATCATCAAGCAAGAGGAGAACGTGGACCCTGATTACTGGGAGAAGTTGCTGCGGCACCACTATGAGCAGCAGCAGGAAGATCTGGCCAGGAACCTGGGGAAAGGGAAGAGAATCCGCAAGCAGGTCAACTACAACGACACCTCACAGGAGGACCAAGGTACGGCCGTGGGTGCTCGGCTCCTGGCCGGGCTCATGGGACAGACAGAGTGGCAGCGCCGTCGCTTGGCGTTTCTCTGCAGGTGGTGGATTGCCTGGCTCTGCACTCTCCAGGTTCCTAAACTTCCCAGGACAGAAGTTCTTCAAAGAGTGTTTTTTTATTTATTTGATCTGTTAACTCAAGTTTTGCTGGAGAGACATGTCTGTGGACAAAATATTTCAAATTGTTTTTTTTCTGTATATCAGAATGCTAATTTTGGAAAACCTGAGAATGTGATTTCCTGTTGCTGTGACTCCTTTTCTTGCTGCCTGGCAGTGGATGCCTGTCACACCCATGGGCAGGGTCTGACCTGTCCAGCACATCCCTCCCGGGCAGGGTCTTCTAACCTGGACTCCCTTGTGCTCTGCAGAGTGGCAGGATGAGCTCTCTGACAACCAGTCAGAGTACTCCATCGGCTCTGAGGATGAGGATGAAGACTTTGAAGAGAGGCCAGAAGGCCAGAGTGAGTTGATGCATTTGATGCTTCCTGGGACTTTGCTCTGTGGGAAGCCTCTGGCACTCGGGAGCATCAGAAATGTCTGGGTTGGAGAGACTGGTGTGCCCAGGGCCTCTGTTCAGGGGGATATGTCCCTGCTTGCTGTCAGGTAAGGAACTTCCCAGGGCAGGGAAAGCAGCTGGCTTCTTTCTTGGCCTCTGCAGGACCATGGTCCACCCCGAGGACCAGGCATGGTCCCCCCTTACCTGAGAAAGGCAGAGGAGTGTCCCGGCCTGGGGTGCAGTGGCTGGAAGGGATCCCACAACCTGGGCAGCTGGTCTGGCAGGTTCTGCTTCTGTCAGGAGGGAGTGCAGGAATCCTGGGACACATGGGGTGTCCTTCCTCACTGCCTGACCTGTCCATTACTGTGGGTGCTTGGCTCTAGGTGGACGAAGACAATCCCGGAGACAGCTGAAGAGTGACCGGGACAAACCTCTCCCACCTTTGCTGGCAAGAGTTGGGGGGAGCATCGAGGTGAGCCTCAGCCTCAGGGCACGGCTGATGCCATCGTGCCTGGCCTGCCCTGGGCTGTGGGCTGCACCCCTCTGTGCTGAATCACTGGTCCAGCAGTGTCTGTCACAGCCGTGAGGCTCTGGATGCCACGTGCTGCTGAGGCTGTGATCCCAGTGATGCCTCTGCTTCCTGCAGGTTCTGGGATTCAACGCCCGGCAGCGCAAGGCATTCCTGAACGCCATCATGCGCTGGGGAATGCCACCCCAGGACGCCTTCAACTCCCACTGGCTGGTCCGGGATCTACGAGGGAAGAGTGAGAAGGAGTTCAGGTACAGGGAGTCCTGGCAGGCAGGTGAGGTTGGGAGCCTGTACCCCCTCACTGTGGGCTCTTTTTGGGGAGGCAGGAACTGTTTCATTGAAAGGGGGTCTCTTCTTCCCTTCCTGGGTGTGAGACTTCTCTTGCCCATGGGTGACAGGGGACCACGTGGGTGCTGGGCTGAGCAGGGAGACCGTGGGCCAGCACTGAGGTCTGGCCTCCCTCGCAGGGCGTACGTCTCTCTCTTCATGAGACACTTGTGTGAACCTGGGGCAGACGGTGCTGAAACCTTTGCGGACGGTGTTCCTCGGGAAGGGCTGTCACGCCAGCACGTGCTGACTCGCATCGGGGTCATGTCACTAGTAAGGAAGAAGGTGTGTGACTAAAATTGTAAATGGGCCGTTTCAGGAATGTTCTGGGGACTTGACCCAGCAGGGAGGGTGCAGCAGTCCTGCAGCCTCAGTCACACTGGCATTGAGCAGCCTGGACGTGCTGACTCCACAGCACCCGCTGGGAATGTCCCAGCTCTATTTGGCCTGACGGTGTGTGTCCATCCCAGGTCCAGGAATTCGAGCATGTCAACGGGAAGTACAGCACCCCAGATCTGGTTCTCGAGGGCCCAGAGAGCAAGAGATGCAGTGAGGTTGTGTCTTCAGATCCCAACACACCCGTCCCAGCCAGCCCAGCACACATGCACACAGGACCAGGGGCCCTTGCAGGTAGCCAGGGGGTCCTGGCTGGGGTCTGGCTTGGGAGGGAGGAGGGCAAAGACACCAGGATTTCTTGCAGGTGCTGAACACATGGGGGCCCTGCTCAACAGCTTCTTGGTTTTTCTCTTCCTACAGACAAAATAGAAGCACAGCTGGGGTTCCATGAGGAAAAGGACCTGATGGAGCAGAAGCCCAGGAGGGTGGCTGACAGCCAGGTGAGGTGGCTTCATTCAGCATCTCCTCTGGGAAACCTCCCTTGGTCTTCCCAGGAACGCGGGGCACTCCCTGGGGAAGGGAGGGCCGGGCTGATCTGAGGTGGGTGCCTTGTGTTAAGGTGCCTGTGAGTGCTGAGAAGGTGGAGAATGAAGAGCACCCAGAAAGCTGTGACAGCAAGGAGGGGCTGAGGGAAGAGAAGCAAGAGGAGAGTGAAAAGGCTGAGCCTTCTCCTGAGCCCCCAGTGAAAGGTGAGGCTGTGACTTTTCTCTGTGTCACTGTGAGATCCTGCAGAAATTCCTGAAACGACAGGTTGTAAATTGTGAGAAATATTCATTTGGGGGGGCATTTTCTGTTCCTATCAGTAAGTTCCTGCAGATTTCTCAAGGAAGAGGGAAAAGAAAATATGTTTTCTTGATAAAATGCAAAAGACTATTCTGTTTGAAGTTTTTTGAGGACCGTGAATGTACAAACAATACAGTTATCTTACCCTAAAAGGGAAAATGTGTCCAGACAAGTAGGTTGTTCCCTGTGGAGCATTTCTTTTAGGCCTGTTCCCACCTGCAGACGAGGGGATTCAAGAACAAGAGAAGCCTTTGGAGAAGGTGGAGTTGAGCAGCAGCCCAGGGAAGGGGGAGGACAAAGAAGTCAAACCAGGTGAGGTGTGAGGAGGCTTTGGAGTGAGAAGAGTGGGAAGAGTCCCTGGAGTCTGGCGCAGTGATGGAGTGCGCCTGCGGGGTGATGACGAGGATGCTGTTGGCACCAGTACAGCTGCTGCTTGGGAACCAGAAGCCAGAACAAGACCCCATTGGGGTGGGCACTGTCTGTGCAAACAATGGAATCTGCCAGGAGGGGCAGGGGCAGCTGCTGCTGTGGGGCAAGGAGGGGATGGAGGCTTTTCCTGCAGTGGCTGTAGCAGGGAGTTCTCTGGCAGCTGATGGGGCAGGGGTGGTACCACAGGGTCTTGTGGTGGAGCACAGTTAGACAGGCCAACTCCTTGTGTTTGCTGAGCAGATGACAAGGAGGAGGACAAGGAGCAAAGTGAGGCCCAGCAAAACGGTGACAAAGAGGAAGAGGAGGATGGGAAGAAGGATGACAGAAACATGAACTTCCGATTCATGTTCAACATTGCTGATGGTGGCTTCACAGGTAAGAGTGAGAGAGGTGAGGACTTGGCCTCTCCTGCAGAGCTGCTACAGAACTCTGAACTTGTGCAAGAAATGTGGCCTCTGTCCCAGGCTGTGAATGGGCCAGTGCTTCGCTGACAGCAGCAGACCTGGGTCTGTGCTGTGCCTGTGGCCCCGGGAGTTTCCACTGCTCGCCTGCCCACGTGCTGTGCGCTGACCTGCAGCCCAGCTGCCTGACCAAGCTGTCTCCCTTCTGCTTCCACAGAGCTGCACACGCTGTGGCAGAACGAGGAGCGGGCTGCCATGTCCTCCGGCAAGATCTATGACATCTGGCACCGCCGACACGACTACTGGCTGTTGGCAGGAATTGTCACGTACCCTTTGACTCGGTGGGAGCGGGAAGCAGCGAGGCGAGAGAGGCCTCTGCACGGTGCAGGAGCTGGACTGGTGGTGACAAGCAGGGAGGGGATTTGGGGCCACTGTGGGGTGGTGGGCAGGCAGTTGGCTGGCTGATTCTGCCCTTGACACTACCACTGCACCAGTCATGGCTATGCCCGCTGGCAGGACATCCAGAATGACCCGCGCTATGTGATTCTGAACGAGCCGTTCAAGTCGGAGATACACAAGGGGAACTACCTAGAGATGAAGAACAAGTTCCTTGCCCGGCGGTTCAAGGCGAGTGGCAGGTCCAGGGCTGGTGAGTCCCTGCCAGTGGGGGAACCAGAGCAGTGCCCCAGAGCCAGGGGAGAGTTTGCCAGAGCCTTCTGGGAGCAGAGTTGGGAGTGGGCTTTGTGAGGGGCTCCATGGTTTACTGGTTTACACTGAAGGGGGGTCTGGTCACAAATCTTTCCCCTCCTGCACCTCCCAGTTGCTGGAGCAGGCCCTGGTGATCGAGGAGCAGCTGCGGAGGGCAGCGTACCTCAACATGACGCAAGACCCCAGTCACCCAGCCATGGCACTGAACGCGCGGCTGGCAGAAGTGGAGTGCCTTGCTGAGAGCCACCAGCACCTCTCCAAAGAGTCCCTGGCTGGCAACAAACCTGCCAACGCTGTCCTGCACAAGGGTGTGTGTCCACAGGGTGGGGGGGAGCCTGCCCACCCTGACCCTGGGAACCCAGCCAGAAGGTTGTCCCCACGTTGCATTCCCTTGGCCAGGAGCTGCCTGCTCCTCCCAGCTGACTGGGTCCAATTGTCATCCCCCCATGAGCACCATCTGCTCTGCTTGCAGTGCTGAACCAGCTCGAGGAGCTGCTGAGTGACATGAAGGCCGATGTGACACGCCTGCCCTCCATGCTGTCTCGCATCCCGCCCGTGGCTGCGCGGCTGCAGATGTCGGAGAGGAGCATCCTCAGCCGCCTGGCCACCCGTGGAGGGGACCCGACTGTCCAGGTCAGTGGGGACAGGCACAGAGCCCCACACTGTGGGGGTCACAGTAAGGCCAGGGCTGCAGGCCCATGTTTTTCTCCCTCCTTACCTCCCCAGGGCTCCTTTGGCTCTTCCCAGATGTACAACAATAACTTTGGGCCAAATTTCCGTGGTCCTGGGCCAGGTGGGATTGTCAACTACAGCCAGATGCCTCTGGGACCCTACGTGACTGGTAGGTTGGGGTTTTGCTCTTGGGCAGAGGAATTCAGGGGGTGGATTTGAGTGGTCCAGAAGTATTGCCAAAGGACAGCAGTGAGCAAAGTGTTTCCTCTCTTGCCACAGATATTTAGCTGTTCCCATGATTTTCCCCTGCAGCTCCCATTCCTAGCTGAGGTAAGGCTGTACTCGTGGCTCTCCATGCTCCATTTACTGGGGAACACAGTGGGGCAGGGGGCTGTATGGGGGTTCTGTTTTGGGCTGCCCCCCCAGTGCTGGTGTCTGGCTGCTGCCTCTGGCTGGAGCAGCTGCAGTGGAGGTGGGAGCAGATCCTTCCCAGTGGCCTTGCCAGGTACCTGAGGTTGGCAGGCAGGGAGGGTCCAGACCTGCCTGATGAGCAGCCCTCCCTTCTCACAGCAGCCCCGGGGACAGGCCTTGGCCCCTGGCTGTGAGCTGCTGTTGCCAGAGGACAGTGGGGGAATCGTGCTGGCATTGCCTGTGTGGAAGATGAGCTGCCACCAGTGCTGCTGGGCTGTCCTGCTCCTGCTTCAAGTGTGCTTCACCCACTGCGGCCTCCGCGGGAGCGGCAGGGCCAGGGGTTCGTGTCTGTGTACATTTTTTGCACTTTCTTCTTGAAGACTTGAAGAGTTTGTCTGGGTGAGGTGGGCTGAGGGGAGGGAGGGGTGGAGTCGCAGTGTTTGTCTGGTTGTGTTGGCACATGTGGGGTGAGGGAGGCTGGCGGTGCCCTGTGTCCTGGCAGGCTATGCCAGGCTGCCCGAGGTGGCTTGCACTCCCCAGCTTCCCTGCAAGGGCCATTTCTGCATCCTCGCTGCGTTCGAGTGAGCCCACACCTTCTGCTGCCCCACTGGGAGCCCTGGCAGCGCTGTGGTGTGGCTGGGGGTCCGTGTGTGCTGGGCATGGGGCATGACGGGTGGGATGGAGGGGATGGCCAGAGCTGGGACGGGGACACCTCGAGTGTGGTGACACCGGCAGCTGTAAGCAACGCCCCCGCATCTGCTTTGTGCTCCGTGTGTCCCGGTTTCTGTTCTCTGTGTTTTAATAAATCCTTTGGGAAGGACGCAGTGGAGTCTGGCAGGCGAGTCGCTGGGGCGGCCCTGGGGGTCTGGCTGCAGTGGCAGTCCCTGTGTCATCCTGCACACACATGTGTACATACCCCCATGTCCACAAAACACACACATGTGCACACCCACCCACGTGTACACACACGTGTACTCACCCACACATACTTGCTGCTTGCCTTTGTGACAAGGCCACAGGGTCCATCAGGGGCAGAAGCTGCTCCGTCCCCAGCCCCAGCTCTCCCACACGCCCTGTGCACAGGGACATACATGGAACACAGATGGACATACATGAGGAGGTGTGTGTGTGTGTATCTACACATGTACTGTAATCTTTATGTGTGTGCATACACTTATGTACATATATCTGCATCCCCCCCACACCTGTATACTGTATCTCTTCATATATAGCACGTGTAGATCTGTGTTCACACACGTGTAGACATACATGGGACTGTAAGTTTTTAGATATATCTGTGCATATGTATCTTTATGTGACCATACACAGATACAATGGTTTATTTAGGTGCAGCTGTGTCTATGTGGGTGTGTGTATAATATAGATATGTGTATGTATAATATACGTGTATATTATACATGTATAAATAATGCACTTGTAGTTCTAATACATGTATGTTTGGGTACATATATAACTAAATATGTGTGTGTATATGTAGGCATAGGTATGGGTAGAGAACATACATACATAGGCATAGATCTCTACATAGGTAGGGATGTATATATAGAGATCTCTATTTACAGAGGTGTATATACACATACATGTATCTGTGTATATGGACATACATAAATGTGTTTGTCTGTATGTCCCCACGTGTCTCCATGTGTGTCTGTCCACACATGCTCACACACTTGTCCACACACACTCCCCCGGCCTGGCCCCTCCCTGTAGCAGAGCCCAGCCCCAAGCTCAACCGGGGCACCCTGGGCTTCTCCCACAGGGAACCTCTTCCCTGTCACTACCCCATCCCGCCCCCCCGCCCCGGGAACCGCAGCCCCACGCTGCTGGTGTCAGGCTGGTGCTGCCGGCGGCGCAGGGCAGAGGCGAGGGCTGGGGAACAGCTTCGTGTTGTCGGCCTCGTGGGCGTACAGCACCCGCGTGCACCCCGCGCCCGCCACCTCCGGCAACGCAGGGGCGGGAGCCACGCATGCAACGGGCCCCGCGGCGGCTCCGGCTGCAGGCAGGGCGGCCGGGGCTCGCCCCTGTGCCCCAGAGCCAGGCCGAGCAGCCGTGGCGCCATGTCCGGGGCGGCGCGGGCAGGAGCGCGGGCTCTCGGCGCTCGTGGTGCAAACCACACTCTCCACTTTGCTCCAACAAAGCGTAAGCAAGCGAACGGGCGGCGAGGGCTGCGCGGCGGGCGGCGCGCTCGGGCACGCTTAGGATCTGTAGTCCTTCTTGCTGTAGGGTTTGTTGCCCAGGATGCTATCGATCTCGTGGACGATGGAAGACGACAGCTTTGGAAGGACCTGCCGGGATAGGGGCAACACTGGGAGTCGGGATCGTGACTGTGGTGTGCATGGGAGGATGCAGCCGGCAGTGGGATGGAGCCATGCCGCACTCACTGCCTCCACCCCGCTGTGTTTGTGCCACAAGCCCCAGCTTGCCAGCTGGCTGACCCAGTTAGGGAGAGCCTGGGTCGGGCCCAACCCTGCCCCCTCAGTCCAGCAAAGCCTCTTGCTGCTTGCCTTTGTGACAAGCAAAACCTGTCATGGAGCCGCATTTGCGACCCTCTTTCCCTGCCCAGCGCGGTGCAGCAGCGAGTGCTCAGGGCACACGTCACTCCTGCTGGGAGCACTGACCTGTATTGCTCCAATATTCTCCATCAGCTGGTCGGCATTGGAGGCCCCCAGTAAGACTGAGCTCACACCCTCGTTGCGCAGGCACCAGGCTGGAGAGGAGGGAGAACAGAGCCTGAGTGTGGCCCTGGTGTCACCCCCAGCAACCCCCTGTACCCCATCCTCTTACCGATGGCGAGCTGGGGCAAGGTGCAGCCCAGGCGCTCGGCAATGGCCTGCAGCTCCTTCAGCTTCGCCTGCTGCCGCCGGCCCTCCTCACTCAGGATCTTATCCTTCAGCCACTGGTATCCCTGGGGGACAGGAAGGAGTGTCATGGGGGGATTGGGGTGTATTGGCATCTTGTGCAGGCAGGGCATCCCCAAACTCCCTGGGTTGCTTTGTGAGGCCCATGGCCCAGCTCCCCCAGCTCTGTCCATCCCAGTGTGCCCCCTGGCCCCAGTGTGGCTCACCTTCAGCGAGGCACGGGAGTAGGGGGGGATTCCCCCATCATACTTCCCCGAGACGATGCCACAGGCCAACGGGGACCAGGTCATGGCTCCAACACCTGGGAACAGAGAAGAATGGAGGGTGATGCTGCTGCTGCCCCCAGCTCCCCCAGGGACCACAGCACCTGGTCTCTGCAGTGGTGGGCATGGGGAGCATTGTGCTTTGGGGGCTGGGGAGGGACCTCCGCCCCCGTACCTATCTTGTGGAAGAGCTCAGGCAGCTGCACCTCCACCTTTTCCCGCTGGAACATGTGGTACTCAGCCTGCTCACAGATCGGCGGGATCAGGTTGAACTGCCGGGCCACCGAGTATGCCTCCTGCAGAAGAGCCGGGACCCTCAGTGCCACGCCACTCCCCCTGCTGAGCCCCCCAGCCGAGCCCTGAGCGGCTGCCCCAAGAACTGATTAAGGCTCAAGCACATCTGCACACGCTTGGCTCCCGAAAGCTGCTGTCTAATTAGATCAGCATCAGCAGCACCACTGGGGCTGCTCTGCTGTGGCTGCCCCGTCCCCTGGGCCCCTACCATGATCTCCATGGAGCTCCAGCGCGAGGTCCCCCAGTACATGGCCATCCCCTGGTTGATGACGTGGGTCATGGCTCGCACCGTCTCTGCAGGAGGAAAGCACAGAGTGGCCGGAAGGGGTTAGCAGGGGCTGCACCAGCAGAAGGGGGTTCGCACGCATTGATGGCTGGTGAGCGTCCTGCTCCCACAGCCCTGGCGGGAGCTGGGTTGTGTCCAGAGGAGCAGGATGGGAACAGAGGGAGCAGCCACTCAGAATGTGCTGGGGACCACAGCCAACCTGACATGCTGGCGGTGCTGGGGCTCTCCTGGCATGGAGAGCAGCCCAAGGGTCCTGGCAGTGGGGTTACCAGCACCGGCACCGCTGCAAGGGAAGGGACTGATGCATCGCCCATGCACGGAGACCCAGGGAGGGAAGCCTGGACCCCGTGCAAGGGGCTTGGGAGTTCTGCGGGGAGCCAGCCCTGAGCCATGCAGGCTTGGACCAAGCCAAGACGCGCTCCTGCAGCCAAAGGCGGGCAGCGGGGAGAGCGAGGGGCGCGGGGCTTGCCCAGCCGGCACTGGGGCACACACCCCAGCATGCTCACAGCCGCCCCGGCAAGGACAGAGCCTGTCGCAGACCCTGGCATGGGCCAAGGGAGTCCCACGGCAGCACCCTGGAGGGGCAGGAGCCTCTCTGCTTTTTTCCTTTTAACTGCACGACAGTCTGAAGGAAGGGCCAGGGGGTGTTTGTGTTCTGCTGCCGCTGCCTCTGCATCTCATGGCGGGGTTTGCTCGAGGGGGGATCAGGGATGGGGGACACAGAGGAGTGAGGGCTCTGCCCCAGGAAACGCCGCTGGGACAGGCAGCGGCTGGCGGGCAGAGTGCGGGCAGGGAGTACCTTCTACGATGAAAGTCCTGGACTTGGAGGAACTAAATGGGTCCCCTGGTGATAAAAGAGAGATTTAGAGAGAGTGGAGTCACCGCTGCTGGGACGGGAGCAGCGACCTGCCACCGTGCCACCAACCCACCCCACCATGGCCTGAGGGGGTCCTGGCACCGGGCGGGGGGCAGCAGAGGCATGATCATGGCACGGACTGACCGTGGTGGCGGAGGAGCGGATTCTGCTCAGGAGGGAAAATGCCCTTGAAACACAAGCCTGGCGCAAACCAACCGCGACGGCGACGACAGGCGGCAGGAAGGAGAGCGGCACCGTGGCGCGCACCCACCTTCCATTGGCGTGTTGGGGTCGGGCCGGTTGGCAAACACCACGTCCACATACTCCAGCTGCAGCCGCTCCAGCGATGCCTTCAGACCTGCCGCATGGACAGGGCTGTCAGGTGCACTGGACCCTGTGCTGCCAGCAGTGAGGCAGCTGCCAAGGCACAGCCTGGCAGCAGGGCCAGCAGTGCCCACTGAGCAACCCTACCCCTACCTTTCCCTACCTTCTATGATGTGTTTTCGGGACAGGCCCCTCTCTGTCTCGGCCCTGGAAAAAGAAAGGTGGGTGAGAGCCTCGCCCGTGCTGGCCACTCCGTCGCAGGGTGTGTGTTACCTACTTTCCTCCCCAGAAGATTTTGGTGGTGATGACCAGGCTGGACCGTCTGCAGGGAGAAAGAGAGAGTCACTGATGGTGGCACCTGCGCACCCTGCCTGCTCTCTGCCCACATGCATTCCTGCCCAGGGCTGCTCTGCCAGCTTTCCCCAGGCCACCGGGTCCGTGGTGATGGCTTTGCCAAACAGGGATGATGTCCAGCTTACCTCCACCCTTTTTTCTTGATGATGTTCCCCAGCACCACCTCAGCCCTGCAAGGGAAGGGGACGTCAGCCACTGGTGCCCCAGCTGCTGTGGCCAAGGGGACCAGTGACAGCTGGCAGGGACAGCTCCAGTCCCTGGCAGACTGAGGCAAAAGTGGTGGCCATGGGGACACTGTCTGCCCCTTGGCTGCAGCACCCAGAGCAAAGCTCACCTCTAATATGCAAGCTCACTAATTTTAAGGAAGTGCATGGACACACAGTGATGCCCCAGGCCAGTGTGCCTTGGGCACAGCCACTGCTCACTGTGCTGGGAGGGTATATGGCTGTGCCTGCAAGGCACAGGCCACCACAGGAAGTGTGGGACTGCCAGAACCATGATCCCCCTGTAAGCAAGCACTCGCAGCCCCATCCTGGAAGCCACTTTGCGGCCAGCAAACCCAGGAGATTCCCACTGTTGCTGTGGTTTGGAGGTGCAGGGGGCTGGGGCATGGGGTGCCACTGCCAAGGCAGGGTACCTACTTGCCAGCAGCGTAGACTTCTGCTGTGTCAAAGAGATTAATGCCGTTGTCGTAAGCTAAAGTCATCAGCTGCTCTGCCATCTGCGAGGAAAGAGCAGGGTCAGTGAAGGGGGTGGCTGAGAGCCGGGGCACAGGCGTGTGTGCCGAGCGCTGCTGAGCTCTGGCATGCCACGTGCACCCAGACCACAGCCGCGGCTGTGCCAGCCCCATCCCTTCCCCACTCACCAGGGAAAGGCTGGGGAGGGACAGGATGACGGGGTACAGCCTTACCTCATCTGTGATCTGCCCTCCGAAAGTCACCCATGTCCCTGCAGGGGAGAGAGGGTGTGCGCACGGTGAATGCGGTGAGCGACGAGCGCCACCGCCTTGAGCCCCCGGCCACCCACCCTGGCTCCCTCAGCACAGCCCTGGCACGTGGTGGCCACAGCTGGCTGGGCCGCGTGCAGCGCGGTGCTCCCAGCACGGCCCAGTCGCTTCCTATCGCATCAGAAAGAGAGAAAATAATTTGACAATTTCTGGGCTGTGACTCAAAACGGCCGCAGGGGCGAGGGAAACCCTTTCCTTCCCTGCGCAAACATCACTGGGGCAGGCGAGCGCCGCCCTCGCCGGGGAGCACCGGCACTTGCTGCAGGACTGAGGGGATGCCGAGGGGCTGCAGCAAACCCTGGCACTTACCCAGGCCCAGGCAGGACACGCGCAGCCCAGACTTCCCGAGGTTCCTGGAAGACAGAGAGCATCAGGAAAGGAGCCAGAAAGCCCCAAAACGCAGTCTCATGCACCCTGTGTGCCACTGAATGCAGTGGGCATGGGGGCTGGGAGGTGTGGTGGTGGTCCCTGGTCCCCACCCCATCCCCACCTGGGACAGTCCCACAGTGAGGGTCCCCCTGCAACCAAATAAAGAGCCATCCCAGGCTAGACATCCCACAGCTCACTGATGGCACTGCCAGCACTGGCACAGTGATGCCATGCCTGGCAGGGTTATCGGGGGGGGCAGGAGGCAGTGACCTTGTTAAAGCAGTTCCCTGTGACAAGGCCAGGGTGTCTGGCTGCCCTGAGAGTGCTGCTGACACAGGGGGGTGAGACAGGAAGCAGGGGGAGCTGGCATGCTGGTGGATCAGGACTGAGGCATCCCACACATGGTATGAATTGTGCCTGTTCTCTGCATCACGGCACCAGGAAGCACACGACTTGCACAGGGCGAGGGTGCTTGGGAGTGGAACAACATCCTGGAGAAATAGAGCACCCCAGAAAATTTGACCAGCACAACGAACTGGAGAACAGCTTTCGGAAAGGGGGCCAGGCTGGCAGACGCCTTCGTCACAGTGATGGAGAGCCAGTTACTTGTTAAAAATGACAAAGGCTCGAGAAATGAGCGTTAAAATAAATAAAGTGTAGGTGAGCCGCGGCAGCTCGCCCGCGCGGGTGTCGCATAGCAACCGGAGGCACTGCCACCGCCGGCACCGCCGACACGGGCACCGGGAGCCGGGCACGGAGCAGCCGCGGCCCGGACGGGGTGGCAGGGGATCCCTGGCTGTGCCAAGCTGGGGCATTGTCCTGCCATGCTGCTGTCTTATTGCCCAACATCTGGAGGCGTGGGCGCTCCCCCAGCCCTGTGGTGTTTTTAGAGCATTGCATGGCAGGGAGAAGCTATGGCCCTGGGGTGGCAGTGGCTTGAGCCCCTGTGATAAGGATTGCCACAGGGAGTGGACAGCATTGGACTCATCCTGGCCATTCCAGAGGCATCCCAGGGTCCTCCTGGGCAAGTGGCTGTCACTGCTCCCAGCTTTCTAGCTCAAAAGTGTGTTGACCAGCTGCCCAAGGGAGATACTGGCAGAACTTGGGAAGGCCAGGCATCCCCCTGCACTGTGCCACAGCCTTCCTATCTCATCCCTTCACTTGGAGCAACCCACTGCATCACTGTCCCTCCAGTAGCCATGAGTGGGGACCCCAGAGCTGATCACCCACTGCCTGGGAGAGGGTGGTCCCGCTGTGCTTCTCTGGATGGGGACATGACAGTGGGGCAGGAGCCCCGAGGATGCCACCACATGAGGCCCCAGCACTGCTGCAACCAGCGCACAGGTCTGGTGTTCAAGAGCTGGATGGAGCAACCCCAGCACCCTCTGCAGCGCCCAGGTGAGGGGACTCAGCTGATCTGGATGATGCTGGTAGGTAACAGCCGTGCTCACCCCAGTGCTCTGACGTGCTTTGTGTCTAATGCCAGCACATCTGGGCTGCAGTGGGGGCACACAGCCACTGGCAGCTGGACTGTGGCGTGCCAGCTCATCTGGGGGGGGCCTGCCCTGTGCTGGGGTGCACGCTCACCCGGGGGAAGCCCCAGCCCCACCTCGGGTGCACATTAAGACTCGGCGGGGGAAGCCCCGAGCGCTCTGCCCCAGAGCCAGGGACATGGAGCACATCAGCCCCGTGGGTGCCGGCTGGGGGGCCAGCACCCCACATGCACACACCACCCTTCATTTCTAGGCCCACCGTTGGGCAGCCAGACCCAAATCCCAGCCTACGGTTCCGCGCTCACTTTGCAGGGTAGTGAGTCTCTCGCAGCACCATAAGGATGCCATGGCACACCGGATTAACGCTACTGTGACTCCCAAACCCACCCGGCTCAGCAGGCGCTGGTGATGCTGCTAATCCTATCCTGAATTTTAGGGTCCCTTCTCCCCCACCATCCCGAAGGTTTTACGCACAGCTGGATCAAGGCTGCCCCGAAGGGACAGGAGCAAACAGCGAGGAAGCACACGGAGGCGCACGGTCAGCACTTTTAGCGCCGAGAAGCCAACCGAGCCGGTCGCGAGCCGGGAATTAGGGGAGTGCGGCCCCCCATACCCCCACGGCGCCCCGATCCCGGTGAGAAACAGGGAAAGCCCCAGCAATGCCCGTTTCCTACCGGTATTTCATCCCCGGGTGCTTGACGCTGGACTCGCTGGAGGAGGGGGCGTTCTGCACCGAGAGCTGCCCCAGGCTGCGGGCCACCATGGCCACCGCGCGGAACTTGCCGCGGGTGCCGAGGCTGGGGCTGCCGGCATTCTGTCGGTTCAGCCGGTCCTCCGCGCTCCGGCTCTTGATGCTGTGCTCGGAGCACACAAAGGAGACCTGCATGCTGCTCCGCCGGGCAGCAGCGCCAGCTGCCTAAATTTAGCCGGCGCCCCGGGCGAGGCGGGAGCTCCTCCCGCGCGCCGCCAACGTGACGGCGGGGGGCTGCGGGGCGGCGGGCGCGGAGCTCCCGTCAGCCCTCCTGCCCTCAATATTTGATGAGCTCAGGAAGCGAGCGAGCGGCACGCGGGCAGGTGGGGGCAGGAAGGGCAGCGCCGTTGCTGAGGTGCCCCGAGGAGCCTCGGCGGGGCAGGACCCCACTGTGCCCTGCTGGGCATCCCCCGCGGGCGCGGCCGCTGGCCCAGCCCCGTTTTGGGTCACAGTGGGGGCCGAGGCCACGCAGTGAAGGGGTCCTTCCTTGCCTCCCACCGCAGCACAGCATCCCCTCACGCAGGTCTGAAACCAAACCCTCTGGCAGCACTGCACGTACGCTGCCAACCCCACGGCTGGGCAAGGGCACAGGCGGCAGGCTGATGGCTCTCCCGCAGCAGAGCCCGGCTCTTTGCCGAAGTCGGACTGGTTTTCCCCCTTGGGCCACAGCCCCAACAGCATATCCCCCAAATTTTGCTCAATGCAAGCAAAGTGGAGCAAGGTGAACCCCAGCCCAGCATCTTCTGCCAAAGCAGGGACACAAGTCACCACCTACAGCACTGTCCTGCAGCTGGGGCCATGTGCTGGCTGCCTGCACCCACCTTGCCCCTCAGGACAGTAAGATGCAGGAACGGGGCTTGTGGGAAATTACGCACATTCGCCCCCAAACTAATGAGAAATCTTGTAATCTCCTCCGCTTCCCTGTGCCGCAAAGCTCCTTAGCTGGTAATCCTACCAGCACCGGCGCCGGCGCCGGCTCCAGCGCGGGGGGAGAGACCCGACAGCAGTCAGCAGCCTCCGGAGGAGGAGAAACCCCACAGATTTTTGAGGGCAGCGAGGACACGGCCAAAGAAGGAGCACCTTTGGGGGTGCCTGTGCCAGCAGCTCCCATCAATAAATAATGTCCCCATGAATATTTGATGGGTTCTTGCCACTGTGTAAATGTTACCGCGGTCATTGTGAGTGGAGGGGAACCTGACCTGAGGTGCAGCACGGCTCGGCACAGTGCGGCACGGCAGGAGCTGCCAGCTGCCAGCTCCCGGGAGCTTCACTGCAGTAGGGCACGAGGGGCACCCCTCCACAGGGGGAACAGCCATTGTCCCCAGCCCTGGTGCCCCTCATCAATCCCGAGCTGGGTTACTGGCGGTGCTGGGCCCTGCACCCCATCACCCCACCCGTGATACCAGGGGAGAGTGGGGAGGGTTGCACTGGACTGAGCAACCCCGTTGCTCCAAGGGGCTGTGGCTGCCTCTGCGGCTGCCCAGAGGAGGGCAAATAAGGACAAACTCCCAAAGAAGGACAAATACCAGCTGAAATCCTGATACACCTTGCACTGGGACCCACATGCAAAATTCATGGCGCACCCGCTACACGACGCACAGCTGTCAGTCAGGTGGAGACGCACACCCTTTGGATGGAGGTATACATTCATCAGATTGCAGATGTACTCCCATCAGATGGAGAGGTACACCTGTGAAGCACACAGCCCTTCAGTGGCTGTTTGCTCTAGCTGTCTTGTCTTTAAAGCACAGAGGTGTTTGCAGATGCAACCACCCAAACAGCAAATGGGAATGTCAGGTGAGAAGCTCAAAGATCACAAAGCAGGTGAGCGCTAACAGCGCTGACTGGCTGCCACCTCTGTAGCACGTGCAGCACCAGATCACCCACTGTGCCAAGAGCATCAGCTCCTCCCAGCCTTGGCGAGGCACAGGGAAGCCAAGGTGAGCACAGGTGAGAGCCATTCTGCTGATGAGGTGTCAAACCGTCACCACACAGCATCCCCTGCACTGTCTCTGCACCTTGGCCCTTGCTGCTCTCGCGGCGCTGCCTTACCTGTACTTCATGCCAGTGGCGTGGGCAGTGCTGTCAGCCAGGGAGAGCCCGTGCATCCGCAGGAACTCCTCCAGGGTCTTCACCCGCGCTGCCGCCCGCACGTCCCGCAGCCGCCGCAGCTCCAGCCCGTCGGCCGCCCGGGGGGCTGGGGGCAGCCCCCACTCGGGAGTGGGCCGGCTGGCCACGCTGCGCAGGCTCTCACTGTAGGTCATGGAGAGCATCCCGCCACCCAACCACGGGCTCTGCCGGCCAGCTACGCCACCAACCACTCCGTGGTGCTACGGAGAGAGCTGGGAAAGCACAACATGGGCTCTGCTGCCACTCAGAGCAGAGTTCTGCCCATGCTGCCATGCTGGAGTGGTGGTACCTGCCCTTGACAGGACATACAGCACAGGGAGGGTACAGCGGGGACCCTGGCAAAGCCAGTCTCTTCAGCAGAGCAAAGCCTTGACATGGGAGCTGAATCACAAAGGGAGAAGGAGCAGGGCAGAAATGAGGCACAGCCCATGGCTGAGCAGGCAGCAGCATCTACCACAGCTGCCCTGAGGCATGCTGCAGCAGCGTGGCCCATGCCCTATCTGTGCCCCCAGCTTGCACTGGTTTGCACCCCTGCAAGGGATGCGGGCAGCTGGCCAAGACATGGCAGGTGGTGGCAAAAGTGCTGCCCGTGACAATCTGGCAGAGTGTACCACTGCACAGGAGAAGTCAGGATGGGAAAGTCCCCATGGGGCTGCCCAGGAAGGGTGGGCATCCGCACAGGGGCTCTGGGCACCAGGTGCTTGCCATGCCTGCATCACGCTGCCACAATGTGCACCGCCAGCCAACTCCTTCCCCTCCACCATGGCAGCAACCTCCCAGCTGGTGCAGCTGCTGAAAACAGCCTGCTGCAGGGTGGGTGTCTCACCCACCGGAGTCCTCGCCGCCTCTACAGCTGGGACCTCACCGGCAGGGGCACTGGCATCAATTTACATGCCACTCTCCACAGTGTCTCTTGTTCTCAGTGTCTGAAAGGAGTGGGGACTGGGGCCAAATCCATGGTACGAGTACCGGAGCGGCCACTGGGAATGCATTGGCATCAGGCTCCCGCCAGGCTCCCACCCATGGTTTTCCTTTCCCTGGGAAGCTCACACTGATGGCAGCAGAAACCAAAGATGAAGTGCTCTCCGCTGCTGTCACCTCCAAGGGCTCCAAACACAGAGGATATGGAGCAGCAGCTGGCCAGGGTGACCAAAACCCTGGGGGTCTCCTGTGACACCCAGTGCTACCAGAGAGCACTCTGTGCTCCTGCTCTGTAGCAAGCAATTCCCCTGTTGGGAATGCAGGGAGACACAGAAAAATGAATATTTCCCTCTGCTGTGGCAAAGCCAAATCAAACCCTGCTTACTAGCCTCTTCCTGCCACACCTCAAAGTTGGAGACAAGCTGGCACTGCTGGCACCAGCCCTTCTCCATGGTTGGTAGGTTTAATTAGGGCAGTACCAGTGGCTCCTGCTGGGTGTGGGCACCTGGTGGGATCCCCTTGATCTCAGTGGGACCCCCTTGCCTGACAGTGGCAAGGAGAAGCCTGAGCTGACTGCACCACTGCTCTACAGCAGCGAAATGGATGCAGCAAGCGGAGCCAGGGGTTTGGGCAGGGCTGCTCTGAGGAATGGGGCAGGAATCCACAGGCGGCCCCATCTCGACACCTCCCCGGTTTTCAGCAGAGCAAGGGCACAGACCGGCAGAGAGAGCCGGAGGTGGCGGGTGTGTTCACAGCCCATCATTAGCAGACACGCCGGTGCTCCCAGCCCAGTGGCAGTGGGGCTGCAGGAGCTGCCGAGGACAAGCCACGCCCTGCCCAAGCAGGAGAGACCGTTTGGTGGGGAAGGAGCAGGGATGAGGACAGGGCACAGGGTCTGCAGGACAATGGCACTGTTAGCAGCACTGGGGGCACAACAAGTGGGTGATGGGCACGGCAGCTGCCCAGAGAGGTGTCTGGCCAGCCTGGCTTGCCAAGCTGGGAACTTGTTGGCAGCCACTGGCCTGCCTAAAGCCAGAAAGATCACAAAGCCCGAAAGAAAACAACTCTAAGCCACCAAATCCCAAGTAGCCCTGCATGGAAAATCTTCCCTGCTGCCTGCAGCAGCTGCCCCGTGGCAGTGCCCATTCCCGCCTGCTGCCTGCTATGCCCATCCCCACTCGCCGCCCGTGCCGCCAGCCCCGACTCACCGCGCCAGGGAAGCTGCTCAGCAGCAGTGCAGCTCTGGGTGGTGAGGCTGCCCCGGGGCAGATATAAGAGCCGCGGCCGTCGCGTTGTTTTGCATTAGGGGAGTGTCGACGCTTGGCGTCCAAAGCACTTGGCGGCCACGCCGGGCCCCCAGCGCCCAGCTTCTCACCGCGCTCCATTAGCCCTATTAGGGGATTTTCTTCCTTGCATAGGGGAGCTAAATTATTCATGGCGCCTCGCTAAAAGCCTGGGACGTGCTGCTGCAACACTGGCACCACCGGCCCTGCCTGCAGCCGCCCCTCACCCTGCGGTGACAGGTTCCACACCACCGGCACATGGGGCAGTGGGGACAGCTGGACACTGGGGCCATCAGGGAGCAGAGACAGTCCCTGTGGCAGACACACCCCTCCTGTGGTCCCTGTGGCAGCAGGGCCAGAGCTGGGCAGTGGCAGAACTCAAAGGCAGCCTCCTCCAGGCAGGAGCCCTGAAAGGGAACTGGGATACCAGCAGGGTGGTGGACACCAGCAGAGGCTCCCTGAAGGCAGCTTATGGACAAGCTGGGTCCTGCCAGGCAGCCTTGAGAGCCTTTTGCACCAGATGTGTCCAGTGGTTCAGGCCAGTTTGGCAGCCAAAACCTACCTGTGGCTGGGGCTCGGCAGTGCTGGTGGCACTGCTGGGACAGGATCACTCACAGTGCCACTGAGCCATCCCCGTGCCCACCAGCCTCACCTGTTCCTGCCATGCGTGGGATGGATCAGGGGGCCACGGCTCCCTCAGGGGGCAGCCCCCTGCCCATGGTGGCCGGGCTGGACCCAGTCCCACACTACCAGGGCTGCTGTGGCTCCAGGAGCACAGGAGCAGCTGCTGGCACAGTGCATGGGCAGCTCCGCCCTCACTTCAGATGGTAAAAGGGTGGTGGGGGCAAGTGTTGCCTCCTGAACCACTTAATGATGCTGGTCCTAATGGCAGGAGCAGCAAAGCAGCTGGCTGGGTTCCTGGAGTTGCCCCTGGGAAAAGACAGCGGGCTCCTCCAGGCACAGCATCGGCGCAGGATGCCCCCCCCACCCCTCCCCACCCATGCTCTGGCCACACTCTGTTGCTTGGGCAGCCCACAAGGATGGTGCCCTCCACCAAACCGCACCGTGGGGTCCCCACACCGCGCTCCCAAACCCACGAGCAGGTGACGAGGTGATGCCACACCCGTGACACCCATCCCACACAGAGGGACCCCAGCACGGCGGGCAGGGCAGCGCTGTGCCAGCAGCACCCAGGCATGGCCAACGGCTGCGGCCACTTGCAGATTTTGGGGAGGGGGAAGGGCTGGGTTACCTGTAGAACTGGAGCTGGCGCTTGGGGCTCCCGTATCTCGCACTTCGGACAGCAAAGGGGAGAGAGAAGAAAGATGCCACAAACCCCATTAGAAAGAAGGAGCAGGACTGAGTGGCAGAGCCAAGGGCCATGGGAAGGGTGAGTGACACCCACCTATGTACAGTGCAGTGGGCATTGGCACAACCCCAGGAGTGCCCACTATGCCCATAACAGGCACGAGCATCCCAAAATGCTGCTGCTGCCGCCGTGTCGAGTTTTTGTCCCGGAAGTTTTTGCATGAAGAGTGGGGTGGTTTTGGAGTGTTAGGGCAATTTCAGGGAGTGTGGTGGTTCTGGGATGCCACGGGCCTGTGTTTGAAGCCCCACAGAGCCCCACCACCACCATCCCACACCCTTACCTGTAAATCATCCCTGGAGAGCCCGTCTGCCGCAGCGAGAGTCGCGCTGGGGAGTCAGTGGTGGATTCGGGATACATGGAGCCACCCTGGGCTCCCCGGAGCCACTCGCTGCCTCACCCCTGCCACAGGGGAAGAGAAAAAAGGAAGAAGTGAGGGTTTTTTTGGGCACGCGCATGAGGTACTTCCTGTTGCAGAAGCTCGTGAGCCAGAAGGGCATGTGGCACAAGCAGCGGTGTGGGTACAGCAGCCCTGGAAGCCCCAGACCCCAGAGTTCACACCCTGACCTGCTGCTGATCCCCAAACCATCTCACCCCAGCCCTGTGTCCCTGACTTCTCAGCTTGCCTGCTCTCCCCAAACTTCTGGGGGTCACAAGGCCTCAGGAAATGGTGGAGAAACGCAGGCCTGAAAAATGAAACATTCTGAAAACCCTGAAGCCGCCCCTAAGGGTCCTTTGCAAGGGACAAGTCAAGAAGGGGAAAACAGCCCAGCTCTGACTGCAGCCCACATGTGACTGTGTGCACGGGGATGCAGGAACTCTGGGGGAAAGGGGGAACCTCACCCCCAGGCACCCCCAACCCTTCCTGTCCCTGTCCCCATGCCAGGGGCATCTGGCATGACTCCCTGGGAGCTGTGCTCCTGCTCCCGCTCCTGCAACACTGTCAGCAGTTTCCAATATCACAGAAAATGATGACACTTCCCTACAGAACTGGGGCTGAGATTTAAATTTATCCTATCTTTCTTTAGGCTGGTGAGATGCCATCTTTATGCTACAGGTCACCAGCTGCTCTTTTCCCCAGAAAGGGTCTGAGAGATCTCCAAGCTCCTTCCTGGCTGCCCTGGGCTCAGCGGGAGCATGGCCTTACACAGTGTGCTCATGTTCTGGCACGCATCCCGCCTGCATCCTGGCACAGTATGCCTGCATTCCTCCCGCATCCTGGCACAGCATGCCTGCATCCTGCATCCCTCCTGCATCCTGGCACAGCATGCCTGCATCCTGCATCCCAGCACGGTGTGCTTACATATCACTGCCTGCATCCCAGCAGTGAATGCCTGCATCCTGCATCCACAGCCTGCATCCCTCCTGCAGCCCAGCACAGTGTGCCAGCATCCTACATCCCTCCCGCATCCTGCATCCCTCCGGCATCCCAGCACAGCGTGCCTGCATCCCGGCGCAGCCCCTGCAGCCCACGCAGCCCAATGGCAGCGGCTGCGGCAGCTGAGCCCGTCCCCGAGGAGCCGCCCGCCCGCCCACCGCAGCTCCCGGCCCCGCTGCGGCCCCGGCCCAGATCCCCATCGCTCTTCTCCCGAGAGCCACAGGAGCGCGTCTCTCTTGGCTGCAGCCGCGCTGGGGCCAGACCACAGGCAGGCTCAGTAAAGCCGGGTTTGTTTTTGAGAGGTCAGGAGGGAGCTGCTCTCTCCCTGCCCTGCAGCAGTGCCCTGCACCTGGAGTGGACCCTGCCAAGACCCCCCCAAGCCCTTGTGATCCATCCCCCAGCTTCTCCTGGGGGCTGCTCGTGTTGGCTCTGCAGCTCCCATGGCCTCACCTGGCAGTGCCAGCCACCGGCTGGGCACTGTCCTGACTGCTCAAGCCTGCTCAGCATCACTTCGTTAGTGGTGGCATAACGAAGCTGAGGGCAACTGGGGGATGCCTGCAGGGGGGACAGCTGGTCCCCCATGCCTCCGCGCAGCCATGCAGCTCCTTGCTTCTGCTGCCACAGTCCCGGACTCCTGAGTGGTTCAGGATGGGCTGCTTCTGCATCGCAGGGGGGCTGGTGTGCCAGGAGCTCAGCACTCTGCTATTTTCAGCAGGCCCTGATGCCCCTTCCCCATTGCCTCCCAGCAATGCTGCAGGGGCTAAGCACAGTGGCTGGCGAGTCTCCGGTGGTGCTGGAGGGACTTTGCTGGGAAGCACAGCTTGACCACAGGCACACAGTTCAGGGCTCTGCAGCCTGAGGAGCTGGAGCATTCTGGCCTCGGGGGCCAATGTACCCCTCCGAGCTCTCCAAGCCAAAGGCACAGCCAAAAGCCCAGTCCAGTCCATGCCAGCAGTTTGGTGCTTCCCTGAGATGGCTCCTGCACCTCCAGGTTTCTCACAGCACGACTCAGCTGCAAGTCCGCAACTGCGGTAATTTCTGCGGGACAATAGCCCAAAAAAGAAGAAAAGTGTTTTCTTCTGCAGGATGCACCCAGGAGCCAGACAAAAAGTGCAAAAGCCTTGAAGTTTGTGCTCCCACGGGGTTCCATCCCTGTCCCTGGCAGCACGATGGGGCACAAGAGCATGGGTGCTGCGACACTGATGGTTTACACCCGTAAAGGAATGTAAGGACGAGACCACTGCTTCTGATGAGCCTGATCCCCCAAGGGTGAGGCCCTGGGAGACCCCTGCCCTGGGCACCCCAGCATCCTGCCCAGCTGTTCAGGCAAGGGATGCAGGCAACATGGCACAGAGCATCTCCCCATACCAGGCTCCCATCCCCATATTTCTGACCCTTTTTCACCGTGTTTGCAGCAAATGCTCCCCCCCAGACGCCACGGGGAAGGTGACTTTAGCCCAATGACTCACACTGCCCTGCTCTGTCGCCTCGGCACCTCCTGCCGTCACCCCTGCGCTCATGCCCCGCGCTGGTCCCGTGCCCCCGCGGCTGCACGGACGCCGCAAGGATCCGCAGAGCAGCAGCCCTGCCCTTTCCCTCGGCCCGGGAGCCTCTTCTGCGGCGCAGCGGCCCCCAGCCCGCCGGGCCCCTCCGACCGCGCTGCTGGGCTCCGGCGCCTTCACCAGCCCATTATCGCGACAACGCAGCAGGCGGGTGCTGGGGGTTCAGTTGCGACACGTGAGGTCGCCCGTGACCGCCGAAGCGCCGGCACCAGCGCTGCTCGGCGCCGAGTCAATGACACAGCCCGAAAGCACACGCGGCTCGTCAGCCGGGGTTATTCCGGCTCTGCCGTCACGTACACCAGTGCCATAGTGCTGGGGTCCACCAGGATACCGAGCACCCGCGTGTCCCCGATATGTGACCCTGCCAGTTCCCCCTGTGCCGTGGCCGCCGGCCAGGCACGGCCGAGCCACCGCCGCGGCCCCGCTGCACCCAGCACCGCGCCTACCTGGCTCCGGTGCTCGGACGGAGGGAGACGCGAGGTCAGGAGGTACAAAGAAACGAGTCAAAGCCCGGCTGCCGGCGAGCTGCAGGCTCCGCTGGTCTCGGGAAGCGGCGCCGGTGCCGGCGCAGAGCAGCTGCTACAGCCGGCGACAAACGCAGCGGATGACGGTTCCTACCCCATTCCCGCTCCGTCCCCGGCAAAAGGCGTCTGGCGGAGGGTGAAGCCGAGCCCTCCGCGCCCCAGGATGCGGCAGCACCCAGGGATGCTGCAGAGCCGTCCCTGCCGCTCTCACATCCTGACTCGGCAAGTTTGCCTCCGCCGGTGGCTGCAGCCGGCTCCCGATCCCGCCGGTGCCTTAACCGTGTCGGCGCCGCACCCGGCACCGGCAGCGCGTGGGCGAGCGAGCGGCTGCCACCGACCGCCCCTGCGCAGCTCAGGCGGGGGGAGGCTAGTCCGGGGCCGCAGGGAGCCTGGGCAGGAGCTGCATCATCGCTGCCTTAGATCACGCCGTGTGTTTTTCTTAAAAAATCAAATACAGCGTCGGCAGTGATGCTGCGGGGCTGCCTGCAGCACCGGGGTCAGTCCCGCCGACGGTGACCCGTCCCCCTCGGCTCGCGCCCATCACGCCTTTTCAGCGCCTGTGGCTTTTTAGTCACCTCGAGCAAACCCCCTCCCACCCCCCGGAGACAGCCCAGTAACTGGAGCAGGCTGGTCCCTGCAGTGATTGGAAGGCAATAACAACACTGATGCAGCTGGATCTAACAGGAAAACTAGAGGCCAAGCCTGCAAAAGGGGTCAGGGTTTTGGACACACTGCTCACACAGTGGTGCTCTGGCACTTATAAATTACGAAAACATGATTCCTCTCCCTCAGCCAAGTCATACTCAGCTCCATGGCAGCGTCTTGGCACTTCCTCTGCCCTTCCAGCACAGTCCTGGCAGTGACGGGGCCAACAAGCATGCTGTCTGCTCCAAACCATGCCGACACTCACAGGGACCACTTGGCACTGCCTGGGTGGGTGAACCCAGCAGGCTGCCCACTGTCCATGCCACAGCAGCTCCAGGAACAGCCAGTGACAGGTAGGGAAGGCCATAAACCTCGTCCTGTACGGGGATGCTCCCAGCACCAGCCCATCAGTGTCTTTGCTCCCCCAGCAGAGGGTGGGAGTCATGTGCGGAGTCGTTCTGTTCCCGCTCTGTGATGCATCTAACCTGCAGACCTGCACACCAAGAGCAGGTGATGGCTGGCCCTCCTGCCCTCCTCATCAAAACAATAATAACTATTAAAACCAGCAGTCCTTCCGAACCTTCTGTCGGCAGCTGTGTGCAGAGGCGTTTTCCTGCTCACCAGCCGGAAAAATCACTGCATATATGCAACAAGCCTGTATATGGATGTGACACAGACAGAACTGGATACATCTCACCCAGCCTGCTGTGGCACTCATGCACTGCGCTGCCCCGTGGCTCCCAGCGACACTCTGGGAGGAAACTTGTGGTTTTGGGAAGCAGGCTGGGTGCCAGTGGCACGGACCATGTCTCACCTGGACAAAAGCCCACAGTGCCTGTGTGAACCGTCCCAGGACACCGGCACAAAACACGACAGCTCCACGTGACAGCCATGAACTGAGCGGCCAGGGGACCAACGGGGTCCCCATCACAAGGAAAACAGCCTCAAAAACTGAAGCCTGGAGACGGGCTGCTGAGCCAGAGGCCCGAGAGCTTCATGCCCGGCAGAAGAAAAGGTGTGGACGTGTTGCGAGGGGACCGAGGACCCTCCATAGGGCTCGGAGCTCCCTCCACCTGCAGCCCCTGGTCACCGTTGCAAACGGAGACAAGGAACAGACCAAGGAACTGCAGGAAACTTAAGGAAACTAAAGAAACCCTGACGTTTGACCTGCTGTGCACAAAGTGGCTCTGACGAGGAAAGCGGACGATGCTGGGGGCAAGTCCAACACTCCCACTCTCAAGTCACCAGAGCGTTGCCGGCGGCTCACACCGCGTTACCGGGGCTCCAGCCCCGCCGCTCCCGGTGTACAGCGACAGGCCGCAGACCACCGGAGCATCACGCGCACGGTCACCTCGCCTTGCTGAGGGAACGAACACCGCTGGACGGCGGACAACCACCCCCGTCCCCGCAAAGCCCAGGGTCGCAATGGGCCGAGAGCCGGCGGCGGGGCGAGGGCCTCGCTCCCCGCACAGGGGAGAGCCGGGAGGGGCGTGCAGCGGAGCGGCCTCGCCCGTAGCTCTGCCCGCGGCTCTGCCCGGGACCCTGTCCAGTCCCAAAGCCCCCGCCATCGCCCGGTGCCGGTGCCGGTCCCGCTCCGCAGCCGGTGCCCCCCAAGGGCCGCCCCTGGGCGGGGCGGGGCGGGGNGGCTGCGGCTCTGGCCGGGCTCAGCGCTAGGTCCCGCCCCTCGCGGTGCGGCACCATCGCCCTAGTAACCCGATGCTGAGCAGGGCGCGACCACCCGCCGAGGGGGGGTCGACCGATGCTGCCGCCGCCGCTTCCACCTCGCTGCCGCGTCCCGCGCCTCTGCGTGATCGCTCCGGTATCGCTCCGCCTCCGCGCTTCTCCTCTTCCCGCCGGCGAG
>VYXB01001646.1:496406-618490 GCA_013397135.1 Pachyramphus minor
GACGGTAGCGCTTCCTCTCCTCCCCTTAGTCCGGTGCGCGGTTGGTCGGGCCCGATAAGATGGCGTCGGGGAGCGGTGAGTGAGCTCGGAGGTGTGCGTGCTGCGGGATGGTCCCGGTCCCATGGGTGCGTGCGTGGGCGGGCAGGCCCCGGCTGCACCTGTGTGTGCATCCCCAGGCGGGTGCGGGGCGGGCCGAGAGTGGGCAGCGGCGCGTCCCCACCCACGTGCGCGTGGATGCGCGGGGCCATGTGTGCTGACTGTGCTGGGTCCGTGTTCCCGCAGGCTGCGTGTCCACCCCTGTTCCAGCCCCGCGCCCGCCGTAGCCGGCGCCGGGAGACAGCGGCGACCCCCGGAGCGTGATGGGCGAGTGGGAGCGGGTGTTCCGGCAGCACCCACCACTCCCGCCGCACCCGCAGCGGGGCCGCGCCCGTCCCTCGTCCCGTTCCGCCGCTTTCCGCTGCGTCCTCAAGTACCTGCACGGCGCTGCCCTCGCCCAGGTAGGGGGCCACGGCCCACGGGAGGACCCTGGCAATGTCTTGCTGACACTGTGGCTTCTGCCCAGCCCTACGATTCACAAAATCATGGAATGGTTTGGATTGGAAGGGGTCATCTCCTTCCACCCCGTGTCGTGGGCAGGGACACCTAACACTAGACTAGGTTGCTCCAAAGCCCATCCAACCTGGACAGATGGGGAAGCCACAGCTGCTCTGAGCAACCTGTGCCGGGGCCTCCCCACTGTCACAAGGAAGAATTTCCCTCTCCTCCTCCAGTTTAAACCCCTTCCCCTTGTTCCATCACTGTCTTTTTTTCCAAGCCCCTTTCAGCATTCCTGGCTGTGTGTGTGGGCCAAACCTCCTAGGAGTGGGGGCTTTCAAAACAAGGTGTTTTTAGAGGGAACTAACTGGAAATCTGGAAACACAAATCGCAGCTGTGTTTCAATCCCATGCCTTCTCACCTGCAAGTCTGAGTTAGGCTTTAATTAATTTTTCATTTATTTTTCTTAATGAAGTATATTTAAATTAAAATCTCCACCTAGCACTTGAACATTTGCTGCCCCTTTATTCTGTGCTTAACATTCAGCTTTCCCACTTTTCCTTTGCTCCATTAGTCTCTCGCTTTCAGGCAGATTCTGCAGCAATGGGCATCCCTTAGAAAACAGGAATTCTCTGTCCTCTCTCACCAAAGCGTGCTCTGAGCTTCGGGGGTGCAGAGCTGGTGTGTCCCTGAGCGTCCCGGTGCGTTGTGCCTTGCAGGGAGCCGAGTACCAGCTGCGCCTGTCCCTTTTCGATGCCACCTACCACCACTTCTTCGGGAGGACGTGGAGGAGCAGCTGGCAGGCTGCCCGCGCCGCCCCGCCGCGCTCGTCCAGGGCAATGTTCAGCGAGGTAGGGGCTGCTGTGGGTCTGGGGAAATGCAGCACCAAACCCTTTTCCCTCCTGACGCTTCCCCTTTGGCGAGGGTGCGCCCCAGACACTGCCTGGTTACTAAGTTTTATGCAGGGTTTATTGGGGTGCTGGGTTACCCCCGGGGCTGGTGCCACCATGGGACCAGCAGTGTGCCACCATGTGCCACCTGCTGTGTTCAGAGCTGGCAGCAGAGAGCAGTGTTTCCCCACAAGTGGGAAGGAGGGGAATGAGCAGCAGCCCACTCTCCGGCACACTACTTTTCTCTGTCTGGGAACTAAACTCTTCCAAAGTGCTTCCATCAGCTGCTGATACCAGCAAGCCAAGGTGCCCCTTACCAGGGAGATCCTGTTGCCCCATGGAGTGACCCACAGCCAAAATGTCACATTGTCCAATTCATCACTCCTGTTTCCACTCCTCAGTGCTGCAGGTGAAGTGAAGCACAGCTTGGTGTTGTGCTCTGCCTTCATTTACATTGTCAGCAGCATTGGGGGGTGTTGATGTGTGCATTTCTTTCCCAAGTGTTTCAGTACTGCCCCATCCGAGCTTGTTTTGAAGAGGAATGGATTAAAACTAGGGCAGAGAGTGCTGTGGAGAAAGCTGGATGCTGGGAGGAGCTGCCTTTGTGTGTGTTTGCTGTGTAGTTGAGAGAAGCTGGCAGGAGGTTTGGGGTGGTGTTGTCACAGCCTCTGTGCGGTGGCTGAATTGCGGTGCCTGTCCCTGCAGCTGCAGGGCTCAGAGTCTGGCACATCTTTCAACTGCATGGTAATCAGCAGGTCAGTGTTGTGAGGGCTTCAGGTGGAGGTGCTGCCTGCACACTCACCAGCCTTGCCAGAGCAGGATGGTGGGAGGGCAGGGATCAGGGTCTGCAGGTGTGGTGGATTTTGTCCTCAGGGTTTAGGGGAGAGGAACACCCTGTCACAAAGCGCTGTGTGTGTTCAGTGGCACATGGGACCCGCTGTAAGGGCTCCCCGTGCCTTTGCAGAGCAAGCCTTGCTCCGCAGCAAGAGGTCAGGTTGTTAAAGCAGCACCTTGCAATAAAGGCTAATGGAATAACGATTTGTGTCCCGGGGTTGATGTGGGAATGTCTCTTTCCGTTGTTCCTTCCTGACAGCCTGTGATTGCAGTGAATGTTCTCTCCAACAGTGCAGTAATGAGTTTTTAATAGAAAGATTAATCTAGCTTTAAATACTGCCTGGGGAGGTGACCTGTGTCCCACCCCCTTCTGCCCTCAGGTCCAGGCCACCTCCACCTCCCTCCTGCTGCAGGAGGGTTTCCAGCTCCTTTGACTGGCTCTAATGCTGTAGGGCCAGGGTGCATTGAAGCCCTGCTCATCTGGGGTCTGCAGCCTGTAAGTTACCCTGGAAAATGGGTGATGACAACAAAAAAAGTTTTAAAAGAAAGGGATAACAATGTTTGAGTTTTAAGGAGCTGAGATTTCTTAGTACTGTCTGAGCTAATTTGCAGTGAGCAAGTCTGGAAGTTTTAGTGGATGTTCTGGTTGTGCCACTGGCTGTCCCAGTGCAACAGGTGTTGCTCTGCCTGCAGCTGCTGCTGCCAGCTCTGGAATATCCCAACTCTTTTCTTTCCCATCCCAGACTGTTTACTTCCATACCTCCTTGAACCACCCTGGCATTGTTGCTGTCGTGGAAGTGGTGGTGAAGGCCAAGAAAGGGGATGAGGGCTCTCAGCACCTTTCCTGTGGCTTTGGAATCATCCCCCTCTTCCGCGGCGGATCTGAGGCGACAGACCCGGCCACTGAGGACAGAGCGTAGGTTCCCCTGCTGCTGAGGGACAGGCCACGCTAGGAATTGGGGTGGCCATGTGCATGGCTGCTCTGGGGGAAGAAAGGGTGGTCCTGGGGCTGCAGAAGCAAAGCCAGCATTTAGGAACCTGGAATTCTTCACTTGGGGGAAGCAATGATGGATGTGGGAGGAATACCTGTCCCTTCTCTAAGGGACAGGGCTTTTGCAGAGTAGGTGAGGGCTGAGCGGGGGCCTTATGGAAGATGGAGATGTGCCTCAGCATGGATTTGCTGACTGCTGCATGTGTGCTCTCTGCTTTCAGGCTGAAGCTGTACCATGGCACGCCACGTGCCCTACTGCACCCACACTTCCAGGACCCTGCAGAAAGTAAGCAGCAGCCAGACATGGCATCTTGGTCCCTTCTTGGTGGCTTCTGTTACCCAAATGTGTGTTGTGCATGTCTGGTTGACATGAGATGAGATCCAAGCCCTGGCAGTGCTCAGTGGACGTGTCTTACTGCCAGCTGGGAACAGCCTGGCGATTCAAACCCAGGTTTTGCTTTGCTTCTGGCACATGTGTTCACAGATAATGATTCCTTCAACAGTGATTCTGTGAAGCTGTCTCCCCAGTTTTGGTCATTTCAGTTTTTTTTCTCCAGAGAACAAATACCTGATGGTGATGGAGAAGAGCCACCTGCAGTATGCCCTGAAGCCCCACCAGGCCCTGGAGACAGTATTTCACCTCCTTCCTGAAAACCTGCTGATATCTGGGCTGCAGACAATTCCTGGCTTGCTGCCAGCATGTGGAGACACGAGTAAGGGCTCCTGTCCTTTCCCTCTGCCTGTGCTGCTCCTGCTGAAGGCAGAGGATCCCCACGAGGCTGCTGGCAGGGTGCTGGGATGGGATGTGTGGGAGTACCAGTGGATTCTCTGCAGTGCTGCCTTGGGCCCTGCCCATCTCCCCTGTGCAGGGCCGCAGCCCTCACACTCAGAGCTCAGCCTGGAAGTCAAAATGGCTCAGTCTGTTCCTTGTCTGTTAATTGCTTTGCTCTTGGAAAGCTGCTGTTAGGGATAAGTGATGGTTGGTTTAATTACAGTCATTCAGCACTCTTAGGAACAGGCCTTGCAGCTTGTTTGAACTCCTTGGTGGTAGGTTCAGGATTGCTGGGGTCTGTCAGGTATAGGGGATGAGCTCTTGCCTGCTCAGCCCTCGTTAATCTCTCCCTATGACATGTTGCCCTTTGAACTGCTGCAATTAAAATGCGTGAGATGAAGATTCAGAGGGTAAAAATTCCTCACAGTTCTGCGGCTGAACTATTCTTCAGCTTCGTGCCTGGAAAACCCACTGCTCATGGCTTTGGGGTCATAACTGTTGCTGCTGAAGCCGAGTGAGGTCTCCAAAGGAGCCGAGTCCCTGTGGGTGCTCAGCCCCGTGCTCGGAAGCTGAGTGGGCAGAACCACTCCTGTGGCACTGCAGTGTAGTGGGGGTGGCTTTCTGTTTGCTTGGGAAACCTGTGGCCACCACTTTGTCTTTCAGGTGACTGCTTCCAGAAACCTCAGCTGATGAAGACAGTCACCTGCTATCTGGAGCAGTTGTCTGTCCGGCTGTACCCGTCCTTGGAGGAATTTGAGGAGGAACTTCTGGACTTCCTGAATGGCGATCGCTTACTTCAGGTAGGTAACGTACTGTGAGGGTGGGGAGGCCCTGGGCCCTGCCCAGAGAAGCTGTGGCTACTCCATCCCTGGAAGTGTTCAAGCCGAGATTGAACGAGGCTTGGAGCAACCTGGTCTAGTGGAAGGTGTCCCTGCCCATGGTAAAAGGTTGGAAAAAGATGATCATTATGGTCCCTTCCAAGCCAAACCATTCCATGATTCCATATTTCTAGGTGCTGCCAACGCAGTCAGGTCAGGAGAAGGCACAGTGCAGAGCAGTAATGCCAGTGCCTTGTTTATGGGTAGGGTGGAAAGAGTCGGATAAATGGCACTTGTACATTTGTTTCCCTTGGAGTCTCCAATTTTTTTTGCTGTGGAAGCCTTTAGCTTGCTTCCCTGCTGGATTAGCACATGGGTTCTCTGCATAGGCTTTTGTGTTGAACATCCACACACTCCTAAGCAGAATTTGGATTTGCTCTGCTGTGGGAGGTGCAGAGATGAGATGCAGTGTGTATCGAGTCTGTTTCTGGAGTGGCAGCCACTGGCCAGGTCCTTTGTTTGCCAGGTTTGCATCAACTCTGCCATAGAGATAAGATGCAAGACTTTAATATCCATCAGCTGCTGGGGGCGTGGGTCCTGTTGTTTGAGCTTCTGAAGGGTTTCTGAGCTTTCCTGGCTGTGGGCAGCGCAGGGAGTGACCCTGTGCCATCCCGTGCCACCTTGGTGCCCGAGCTGTGACAGCTTTCCTGTCACAGGCTAACGCCGTGCCGGACGGTGAAGAGGTGGCTGTTCGGGAGCGGCGGCTGCACGTCGGTGTCCACAATGGGCTGCGCTTTGTCCGTGCGCCGCAGGTTGCGGTGCTGGTACCTGAGACAGAGGTGGTGCCAGGCGGCTGCGTGGGGACGTCCGGCTCCAGAGCCAGGTAAAGTGCAGCCCTCTGCTGCTGGTGCTGCTTCTCTCCTGCGTTGGATGCTGCCACAGCCACTTCTCTGTCCTGCACAGGGATGCAGGTCAAGCCCTGGTGCTGAGGAGCCGCATCCACCTAAGTGAAATGGTCCCTCACCTGGCATTCAGGGTCTGCTTCCAGCTGGAATACGTCTTGTGCAGCACAGGGAGAGCCGGTGGGAAGGTAGGGCCGAGTGTGTGTGTGCCTCATCTCCATCCTCTGTGGAAGAGCAGAGATCCTGCTGGAGGAGTGAGCTCTGCTCAGGAACTCCTTCCTCTGCCCGTTTTGCCATCCTGCTCCTCCAGATCGTGGCAGCTCCTCGTTGCATGCCTGTGCTGCCTAACGAAGGGCCCTGCAAAGTGTCTGGGTGTTTTCTGCAGCACTGGATGAAATACCCTGCAGATGGGCTTGTTGAATCATTTTAATTACATGGGTTGCATTTCTCCACCGTGTAGATGGAGGAACGTAGCCTGTAGCAGTTCCATAGTGCATAGTGTTCTGGCAAGCTAATTTGGAAAATTTCAGGGGTTTTTGGTATAAAAAAGGGTTTTCTTTAGAATTTAGCATTTATGCTGAAAAGAGGTTAATCCCTCCCATATTTGTTTCTTTTTTTTTTTCCCCTTGAATCCTGAGGTTTTTGCAGGTGCTCTAGCCTGATGTTCTCGGACCATAAAGCCAGCAGAAGTGTCTGAGCTTGGTCTCTGCAGTCAGTACACTTTCACCCTACTTACTGATCGTTTACTTGCATTTTAGTTTAACCTTTTTGCAGGTTAAACCCAGCTCAGTGAGTGCTGTGTGTCCTCTCCAGAGACCCTGTGCTGTTGGAGCCATTGACTCCTGGCTGGTTGAATTGATGGCCCAGTGTTCGTTAGGAGGCTTTAATCATCCTGCTAAGATACTGAAAATGCAGCAAATGTCTCTTGTTAGAGCTGCTCAGAGCCAAAGTGGGGGAAACGGGTGTTTATAAAGTGGGATATGTGTGCCAGACCAGAGGGATTTGTACTGAGCCTTGCAGCTGGAAATCTTGTTGAGTCCAGCTCTGTTGGAAAGTGGAAGCCCAGTGTCCCACAGAGGCTTGGGGCTCCAGAGGTGGGTCCATTTGGCTGTGCTGGGAGTGCTGTCTGGGGCAGTGGCAGAGCAGGTTCCTGTGGCACAGCCCGCGGGCAGAGCAGTTAATCCCAAAGCCGCTTGTGGAGCTGATCACCTTGTCCTTGTCCTCCATGCCATAATTAGCTGTGAGGGGGATGGTGGGTGCTGGAAGAGACCTCTCTTGCTTCTGTGCCTCTCCTCTGATTTGAGGAAAGCAGTGCATGTACTAGGTAAGTGCAAGCCTTTCCCCTCTGCTAGGGATGGGGGTCAAACACATATCCCTTCATGCTGCTGCTTGAGCAAGGGCTTACAGAGAGATTAGGTGCTGGAAAGTGAAATGTCTCCAGAACGGGATGAAGGGCAGTGGCTTCTGTGACACCAGAGCCAGGTGTGGGGAGGTGTGGTGGGAGATGAGAGCCATGTCTGTCTGGCAGCACCCATTCCCTGGTGCTGGTGGCGAGGTGGGTCTGCTTGGCACTCACCGCGCTCCCCCGTCCCCCAGGCCGTGCCCGGCAGTGCCCGTGGGGAGGCGGCCGACATGCGCTCGGTGCGCTGGGCTGTCTGGAGCCCCGTCCCGGGCACTGGTGACACGGACGTGGTCCTGCCCCTGCGTGGTGGTGCCTGCCGTGGCCCCTGCCAAGCCTTGGTCTACCGGACGCCGCCAAGCAGCAGGAGCTCCCGGCAGGTAAGGGCTTGCTGGCCCCTGGCAGCTCTGCCTCGCGCTGCAGGGCGAGGGAGCCGCTGTCAGAGGCATGAGGGAGGCTGCATGTAACATGCTGTCTGAAAGCATTTCGCTTCCAATTTCAGGGGAAGCACGTGGAGTCTGGGACTGTCCAATTCCATGTTTCTACTGATTCGGAAGAACATCTTGTAACTGCTGCAGAGATCCTATGTAAAGACAGGGACGAGTCGGAGCAGCCTCCTACGCCATCGCTGAGTGAGTGTTTGCAGCTTGCTGACATTTAAAATATAGAGTGTGGCACTGGTGTCTGCTTGGGAGAGAAAACACGACTTCAGCGAGTTTCAGTGAGCTAGTTATGAATTACTGGAGTGAACCAAGTTTCTGTCGAGCTGAATTCAGCCTTGAGTTTTTAACTTGCAAAATTCCCCTGTGACAGTATTGCTGAGCCAGGTGCAGAATCCCCAGGGACTGCTAGCACTGCCCCAGCTCGCTCCCATTTCAATCATCCTGATGGCCATGGGGACAGCAGCCACACCAGCAGCACATTCTCGCTGCCAGTGCTGCTGCTCCTGTCTCTAGATTGAGTCCTTCCAGATGTGGGGACAGGAGAGGTGTCAGTTAACAGCTGAGGAAAAGAATAATAGTCTGGTTGTGCTGCTGCTGAGGAGGTGTGACAGCAGGCTGGGTTTGCTGGGTGTGTGCGGGATGTGCTGGTGCCTGGCTGGGGAAGAGCAGGCAGGATCTGCCTGGGTGCATGGATACATCTGTCTGTAGTTTGGGCTGCTGGTGGTCAAGGTTCCAGCACCCATCTGCTGTGTTGGACATGGAAGAAATATTGCTGTGGGTTTGGGCACAAGGTTGTGTCCACGCACTGCGCTCCTGGAAATCCTCTCCAGCTTGTTTTCCTCTCATCCCCCTTTTGTGATTGGTGGAAGCAAACTCCCCTTTCCTCTGCAGTGCCATTCTTGCTGGAGTCCTAGATATGTCTCGGGGTGATGCTCCAGACACCTGGCAGCATTTCAGTGTTACAGCTCCCTCAGCTGTCTGATCAGGCACTCGGTGCCAGCCTGAGGGCTGGGTGATGCCCACTGCAGCAGGTACCTGTTCTGTGCCAGCTCAGATGCTGTGGTGCTTTCCACAAGATGGCAGTGGCACCATGGCTTTCCTGTGACAAATCCAGTCTTTCTGATGGCAAGGAACCAGGATTGCCACTGGGGGGGACTTTGGAGAGGAAGTCTTTTGGGAATAGATGAAGGGGTCTGGTGATGTCACAGGGTTTGCCTCCCTGTAGCATGGGCTGCATCATGGCTGGTACCTTCCTGGTGCTGCTTGGACGGTTTTCCTGGTGCCTTTCAGCTGGAGGTGGCAGATATGTTGATGGAGTTGTGGTGTGGTGAGGGGAGAGGCAGTGAGTGCGAATAGTGGGCTTCCAGCCCAGTACTCCTGTGGTGTGCTCCAGCCTGGGGGAGTGGACGGGGGCACAGGCTGTGCCTGGCAGGGGGAGACCCCCAGCAGGGCAGTTTTCAGGGATGAGCTGCATGGCATTTCCCTGTCTCTAGAAGGCTTGTGGCACCAGGGAGAGCCTGGGAAGTGCAGCGGTGGTCCTGGAACTGTGCCCCTCCAGCCTGTACCCCAAGCTGGTGAAAAGACCATTGAGTTCACTTTTTTGTAGAGTTCCATTGGGAAACATGCTGCCAGTCTGACCCAGGGGAGGTCAAGGGCTTTTTCTGCCCCCTCAGCTGCTGGTGACACTGATGGATCCATCCATCCTCTCCTTAACGCAGGCCAAAGCCTTCCCAACTGAAAGGAAACAGTATTTTAGGCATGAGAGAGATGGGGTGGTTTCCTTTGCACAGTAGACAGCATGGAATAGGTGGGATATACGTGGTGGGGAAAGCAAAATAAGGTCTCAGCATCACGTGGATGCAGAGATGGAACATCTGTGCCCCCGCTCTGCTGCGAAGGACCCGCGGCTCCTCGAGCTCAGCTGTGCCGGTGCCAGTGAGCAGCCAAATATAAACACGATAAAGCTCCCACTGTTTCGGGGCACAAATACACGAGCAGATGAAGGGAGTGACAAGAAATAACAGAGATGCAATGAAAACCTTAAGTATTCTAAAACTTTCACGTCTCATTAAGCATCCCATTTAGGCAGCACCGCGTGGCCGTTGGGCACCGTGGCACTGTCAGAGGATGGAGGAGCTGCTGTTTGCAGCAGAATTAGCCTGATTCCCAGCAAAATAAGGGATGGAGCTGGAGATGTGCTGTGTTAACCCTCAGGCATCAGTCTTATTGGATAAATAAGTCAAAAGAAGTGGTTGAGCAATGGTAAACAGTTTTGCTGCACTGCCTTCACCCCCAAAATTGAAAAGGGCCAACTGGGAGGACCGAGGGGGTTCAGTGGTGGCGGGTGCCTGGGGGTGGCAGCTCTTCTACAGCCTCTTTCCTGTCCCTCTCCACAGAAGTGCCAGCCCCACAGCGAGTGTCAGCTTCCCCACGGGGACCAGCAGTAAGTGCCACGGGCACCAGCGGACCTGGGCGGTGGGTAGTGGCATTGCCAGGGGGTGGCCCACATGCATCCTCTGCCTGGTTTCCTGTCTGCTGTGGCCAAGAGGGCACTGAATGTCCTCAAATCCACCTCTTCCAGGCAGCGAAACAGATCCTGCCTGTGAAATGTGGGGGGAGGTTCCCTGAGCTGTTTTCATACCCCAAGAGTGTTGGTGAGGGCAGCTCTGGTTTTTGGCAGCCCAGATTTGCTGGGTCCTGTTGTCCCCGGTACGTGCTGACAGTGACACACAGTTTGTTCGTGCAGAGCTGCCGGGATTTAAGGAATGCCAAGAGCCCTCTTTATGCTCTTTTATATCTTGATGCAGGCATCAATGCACACAAATATTTTTGATGAAATGAAATGCCTCATAAGGCCGCATTAAGCAGTTGGATCTTCCTGCTGCATTTGCTATCCCTCCTCTTGCCAGGGAGCGAGCAGCAGGGAAATGGCAGCGGAGGTGCGAACCCCCACGTGGCCAAGCTGTGCTGCTTCTCTGTGGAATGGCAGTGCTGGCACATGTGGTGGCCGAGCTCCTTTAGCACAGAGGGGCTGCTGGCCCACCTTGCCTTGGGGGGCTGCCTGGGGGGGCTGTCTTAGGGCTGCAGGTACTCACTCTTGTCACTCTCCCTCCCTCCAGCTGTCTGTGTCCCAGCTCGTGGCCTCACCGCGGGGCAAGGACCAGACCCCGCCGCAGGATGGGGGCATCACCCACCTGGAGGCCGACCTTGGCTCGCCGGACACAGAGCCCGGTGCCAGTGACCAGCTGCGGGCGCTGCCCTTCACCCCGCTGCAGGTGCCCATGGCTGCTGTGGGTTTGCAGGCAGGCAGGTGATGCTCAGCTCCCCTTCCCCAGGCTCATCACCTGGCCCACCAGCCACTTCCATGCAGCTCACCCCTATTTCTCCATCAGTTCCTGTGTGTCACTCTCCCGTGCCTCCCTGGCACGCCTGCACTCCGCTGGCTTTCCAGAGATCCTGGACCGCAACCAGGAGCCGGTGGAAATCTCGGAACGAGTGGAGCTAGGCAGTTTCAACCCACGGCTGGAGGAAGCTGACCCTCTGCAAGGCAATGAAATAATCCTGCAGTTCCTGGCTTTTGGCAGGTGGGATGGCAGCTTGTGGTAGTGCCTTCTGTGGGCAGATCTCAGGGGCCTCCTGGACAGAGTCCCTTCCCCAAATCCTCCTACCTGCTTCCCTGCTTGAGCAGAAGTCCTTGCAGAGGTGTCTCTTCCTCCAGCACCTGCCATGGAGGCAAACCCCAGAGGGTTTTATGATGATGCTCTTGTCCTTTCCAGGCACTCTTAAGTCATAATCCATTTTTTTTTTATTGGATCTATGAGCCACAATGTGATGTCAGAACTTGTTAATGCAGGGTTTCTCCAGAAATGCAAATGCAGTTGGGAAAGTTGGCACCTGAGGGGTGGCTTTGGCTGGATAAGGCCCTGCTTCTGTTTTTTCCATGGCTGGCAGCATGCTGTGAGAAGGTAACACGCTGCCTTTGCTGGGCTCCTCCATCACAGCATATGGCAGGAGACAGCTGGAATTACTAAGCTTTTTGGAAAGTTAAGGCAAACCGTATGGCTGCTGTCTTCAGAGAAGTCCAAATACTTGTGATGCTGCCAATCTTCTCTTGTTCTTCTGTCTGTTGGCATGTGCCAAATGCATGAGGAGCTCGTGGTGGGGCAGCAGCGCTGTGCCACAAGCTAACCCAAACCCCTCTCCTCAAGGGATGCCCAGGGCAGCGTGGAGGGGCCATGGCCAAGGACCATCTTCCTCACCTTCCAGTTCTACCGTTTCCCACCGGTCACCACGCCACGACTGCAGCTGGTCACCACGGATGGGGGGTCGGTGACCGGGCTGGCTGTGCCAGCACAGCTCCTTGTCCGGGTGAACGAGGACGGGACTCTCGGCACCAGTAAGCTCTGGTTTTAGCATCTCTGTGTGGCTGCTCCTCTTAGTTGGGCAGATTTGGGGCTTGCCTCCAGGCTGAGGGATGGGCTGGTGTCTGTTAATGGCAAACCTCTGCTGGTTTGCACGTTGTGAAAAACATTCAAAATGTCTGGTGTTTGAAGTATGTCCCTGAGTGCCGGTGGGCTGAGGTGCACATGGAGGCTGCCCAGCTCCCACCAGCCCAAGCACCATGGCTGTGATGTTGTGGTGTCTTGCAGGACCCCCGGGCTTGCAGCTGAAGTACATGGTGGATCCGGCTTTCCTGCGGCCTGGAGAGCAGCGCTGGTTCCTGCGGTACCTGGCCGAGCACAGCCTCCAGATCGATGTCTGGGATGGAGACTCCCTGCTCCATGTTGGGTCCGCTGCTGTTAAATTGGAGGTATTGGTTAGACTGAAGGTCTTTGCTCTTGAGTCTCTGTGATTGCTAATGCTGAAGGACGCCCCTTCCTGTGCAGAGGGCCAGGGAACAGCCTGGCTCTCCCTTTGGTCCCGTGTTGTGATGCCTTTGTGCTGTCCTCACATCTTCAGTAATGGACATGGCATCAGCCCCTCTGTATAACCCAGTCCGGTGTCAGCCCTAATTGTGGGATTTGTTGTCTTCTCCTCCAAGGTGATGGCAAAGCACTAACTTTCTTCCCCTTCCCTGGAACTCCAGCAGTATTTTAGGGCTATACCCCCACAGAGCCAGGACATCCAGTCGCATCCTTACCCAGAGCCCTTGACCCCCTGGACCAGACTGCCCAGTAACTCATTGTACCTTGCCTGTCCTTGCCTTGTCCCCAGCCCCTGCTGCGCCAGGGCCAGGCGGCCGTCAGGACCTACCATGAGCTGGATGTGGCCACGACCGAGTACGAGCCGGAGGGGCCGGTGCTGGGCCGGGAGGCGCTGCGGCACGGTGCCCTGCGGCCCCTCGGCGTCCGCGTGGCTCTGAGGGGCCGCCTCCACCTCTGCCTGGCCAACGTTGGTGAGAGCCCACTGCTCACACGGGCCAAGGGCTGGGGTGGGACACGCAGTGCACAGGGCTGCACCTGAGAGAGAGCCAGGCTGGCGAGGGTGTCGTCCTTCCCAGAACCTGCTGGCTGTTTTTATTTTATATATTTAATTTCATGTCCTATAAATGTGCAGTGACTCCAGGTTTTAAAATCTTATCTTCAGAGGAAAGATTAGCTCCCTGTAAGATATCTTAAATCGTCATTTCCATACTTTGCCTGCAAAGGGCCGATAAGCTCCTGGGAAGGAGAATCTGAGATCCACAACCCGGGGAGAGGTTTAACTCGCACCCTGCCGAAGAAGAGGGAGGGAGGAAGCAGAACTGCTGCACTAGGACAGCAGTTGCCTTTGATGGGTGTTTTTCCCATCACCTTTTTTATTTTTAAATTTTCAAATATTGTTAAAAACAGGATGGCAAAGCTTGGTGCTCCTGCCCAAAGCATGAGGACAGGATGTGTAAGCTGGTTAAATACCCCCTGGGTTTAGAGCCTTGTCTGATGCTGCTTGGCACAGCCTTTGTGGGAGTGGGGCTGTGCCGGTGGCAGTGCTGCAGCACAGGGAGGGAGAACACACCAATGAAAGCAGGAGCCAGTGAGGGGCTTGGGATGGCACATGCTGTGGGTGCCACCCCGTTACTGGGCAAGCAGCTGTGTGGTGGAACAGGTTTCAGGGAGCACAGTGGGGCTCTCAGGACACCCTTGGCCTCCAGATATTTCCTCCTGCTGGCGTAACTTGGCTGAATAGAGCTGCAGGGAGATAAAAATTGGCAGTAGATTTTATAACAATGAAAATGGATGGTTTCCACTCACTCCTGTCTCTGATCATGGCAGGTCACCCATGCGAGGAGAGCTCAAGGCAGCTGCCATCCCACTCCCGCATTGTCCCTCCCCCAGACAGCACTGTCACCATCCCAGCTGGCAGCTGGCACTCCCTGAATGCTGGCCGTGGTGAGTGCTGTCAGGATGGGGCTCAGCCTGTCCTGCCATGGGTTCAGGTGGGCAGGGTCTCTGCCCCTGCATTGCCAGCTGTGGGTCAGCTGCCACCTCCAGCACTTGCCTTCCCAACCCCACAACACCCTGGGGTCCTGGGGCTGCACTGTCTGGGGTCCCTCACTGGTGCTGTGGTGCTGTCTCCTGGCAGGCGGGCGGACGGTGCGGGCGCGGAGGTTGGTGGACGTGGACGGCGAGCTGGAGGCCGCCCTGCGCAGTCGCCGCCCAGAAGTGAGCCTGGCACCCCCCTGGGCTCCTCCAGTGAGGCCACGGCCACCCGCTGGCACAGGGTGCTGGTGTGGCTGAACAAGGAGGGCACAGGGGCCGCGGACCCCATGGTGGCTCCAGGCTTACAGTCCCTTCCCTCCTGGCAGGGCTGGCCGAAGCAGCGTGCCTGGGACCTGCAGGTCATCGACTCCTACCGGGATCACATCAAGGGCGAGAGCATCTACCAGATGCTCAGCCAGGCCATCACAACCACCCGCACTGTCCGTGCCGTGCTGGGGACGGCCGAGTTCTTCGAATTTGCCCTGAAGAACCCGTACAGCATCCAGCACACCGTTACCATCGAGGTGGACCACCCTGAGCTCAGGTGGGGCCCAAACCGGGGTCACCTCTGTGTGTGAGGGGTGATGCCAGGGTGGTACCAGCTCCCAGCCAGTTCTCACCTCTGCTGCTCTCTCTCCCAGTGTCATACTGGACCCGAGGGAGTGGCGCCACTTCAAGGAGCTGACCAAGAGTGTTACGCCAGTGGAGGAGGGGATGTTCCATCTCCGTGATGACCTCAAGCCTCAGGTCTACCTGCGTCCCCGCGAGACTGTCCACATCCCCTTCAAATACCAGACCTTCTCCGCAGACCCTGCTGTCACTGTGGCACAGGTAGGCATGGGCCCCTGTTTTTAGGGAACAGAAAGGGAGTTTTCCCTTGGCTGTATTTGCCAATGCAGAGGAGGGTGCTATGGCCTCAGAGAACACTGCACAGCCACAGCGATGCTGCCTCCTAAGGCAACCCACTCTTGCACCCTGCAGGGGCCATCTGGGCTGGGCACCAGTGCCAAAACAGACACCCCCTCCCTTGGGAAGAGCGGGACCGGGCGGACTAAGCTCATCCAGGTTAGGGAGCCAGGTGAAACACTGCTCGAGGGGCTGTGCGGGAGGAGCGGCATCACTGGAGGACCCCATCCCTTTCCCACCCACCCCCGGGACAGGTTTCCTTCCAGGTGAGCGGGGGGAAGCCCATTGCACTCCTTCGGGTGAAGGTGGAGCCACAGCCCCATGTGGTGGACCAGACCTTCCGCTTCTACCACCCAGAGCTCACCTTCCTGAAGAAAACCATTCGGCTTCCACCCTGGCACACCCTCCCTGGTGAGTCTGCAGCCTGCCTGTCAGGGCGTGGTCTGTTCTCTCTTAATTGGCATCTGTGGTCCACGGGGCCTTCCTGGAGGCATAGCAGCATCCAGAGAGCACATCACTGCTTCCTCACCCCTTCAAAGCCCTGGGCTCCTCCCTTCCTCCCATCCACCTTCCTTCATTAGTGACATCCCCAGTTCCCCACACCAGTACACCCTTGTGGTTTACTGGCAGCCCAGCATGAGGGGTTCTGTGTATGGCTGTGTTGGGCACATGGGAACAGCATAGGCAGAGAAGAGGCTCAAGTCAGCTTCCTTGGTCCCCACCTGCAGGCACACCGGTGGGGGTACCAGGGGGACAGCCTGAGATGTTTGTTCGTTGCAGCGACCCCGACATCATTTGCGAAACCAAAACCTTGGTACGTTACCCTTCAGCATCACTGTCCTTTGCATCCTTCTCCCGTGGTTGTTTTGGTTGGTAGGGAGCTGCCAATGTGGGTGCAAGCACAGAGCATCCCAAGTACCAGCCTGTGTCAGTGACACACTGGCAACAATGAAACAGGAATTGCTTTTTAATCTCAATTAAAAAGAGCTGCACTGTTTTGTCGGGGGAGGCTGAACGTTGCCCCTTATCGCATTGCGCAGCAGCCTGTGCTCGCCTGTTCTTTTGAGCAAGTACCAGATGATTCAGACACTGGGGACAAGCAGCCTTTTGTCGGGCTGGGATAGACCTTCCCACCGCTCGGGGTATCCGCGCGTGCCGGCAGCATGTGGTGGGACAGTGTGTCCTCGGGGTGTGCGGCAAAGCCTGTCCCTGCCGGGGGGTGCTGGGGTGGCGGGGCAGCTCTGTGCCCCAGCCCTGCACTGCTCTGCTCCCTCCTCGAGCGGGAGGCTCTCCTGGACTGGCTCTGCAGCTGGGGGTGGTGGAAGGGAAAAATAAACTTGGGCATGTCCGTGCAGATGGTGACGAGGGATAGTTGCTAATTGCTGTTGCGGAAATATGTTAGTATGGTAATTGGATTAGGGCTTGTTAGAAAACTTGCGGAAAATTTGCCAAAATTTGATTACAGATGCAGACCTGGAATGCGATAGTTATTTGTATCCTCCTTTGTAATTAAAAATACAGGAAGAGCTCAGCCAAGCTGTATAATAACTTAATAACATAGTTTAACGAGGTGCTGAAAGCATCTGCTTTCGTAAGGGCATTGGTGGTGGGCTCCTGTGGTAATGGGAAGACAGCCCTGGAGTCTTTGTTAGCTGGTCTCAGGGTCAACTTCTGGGATGATGCTCTGGTGCAGGGGCCTGGTGAGCCACAGGACATCTTCCTCAAAGTAGCCGGAGGACCAAGTCCACAGATCAAAAAGTTCTTTGTTGCTATTTATACGTAAGTAGCAGGACCTGAGAGGGGTGGGGAATGCTGACTCCTGTGGTGTGTGATGAGCCGTGTCTGTCTGTCCATGCACAGGGATGCCTGGCTGGCAGCACCTGTCCAGATCTGGCAGTTCTACCTGCACTCCCTGCAGCGCCTGGATGTCACCTGCACGGCCGGGCAGCTCACCCGCCTCTCCCTGCTGCTGCGCGGCACCGCGGCCCCGCGCAGGGTGCGGGCCTTCACCTCCCACCCCCAGGAGCTGGAGGTAACACCCACGGCAGGCTTGGGGCTGGCTGGCCTGGGTCAGCCCAGAGAAATCCCCTCCGAGAAGGGAATGCCAGCCCAATTGGAATTATGAACAACTGAGAGCCGTAAAGCGTTTGCGATAATTATCTTTTGATTAGAGCTGTCATGTGTAGGATCATTGGCGCGAAACCCCAGAGGGCAAATTATCTGCGTTAATGAGACCGTCTGAAGACTCACAATTTCTTTTAGAATTCGTTTGGCCGCAATTGCAAATGTGAATAATAAAAGGCACAAAAACTCCATTGCCATCCTGTAAAGGAAAGGCAAAGGCTCCCCAGGCAAAGCCTGTGTAGGGGAACCCCTGGATAGGGAAGGTGCTGTCTGTCCCTGAGTGACTCTTGTCCTTCCTGACATGAATGAGTTCCAGGGTATTCCTGGGTGTGGGATTCAATAATGGTGGCACAGGGCATGAGTTTTCTAAGAACAGTTGGCTCTAGGTGATGCTCCAAGCTGGACATTACAGGGCTGTGATTGCCTGTGGATGGCTGTACCTCCAGGTGTTGTTCTGCAGGTGGATCCGAATGGTGCCTTCCTCCTCCCCGCCAATGGCATCCAGGACCTGTATATCGGTGTGAGGCCGCGGCGGGCTGGCAGCAAGTTCATCTACCTCAACCTGGTGGATGTGGAGTACCACCAGCTGGTGTCATCCTGGCTGCTCTGCCTGTCCTGCAGGCAGCCCCTCATCTCCAAGGTACGGCAGCTCTCATGAGTGAGAAACATGGTGATGGTGCCGGATCAGTGGTCGCAGTCCTGCCAATAACCTGGGGCTGTCTCCTGCTTCTTGCTCTCTTTCCATCTGTGTTTTTTTTGGCACTTGCCACCCTGAGCACACATTTAGCCCTCGGGCACTTGAATAATCTCACTGAAGCCCCTGATAAAATGCCTTTCAGGCTGTTTTGGAGGCAGCCCCACGCTGAGGAGCAGCAGCTCGGATGTATTCCCGGTTGTGAAATTAGAGCTGTAGCATGCTGCTTTCGATTAGTGCTGTGCTGGTGGAGACCTTGCCTCAAAGACAGAAAATTACATTTCCTGGCTAATGTGTTCCTTCTAAAAATATTTTCCTGAACCCCTTGGTATCAAGAGAGGTTCAGATTGGCGTTAACACTGACGCCCCAGTGTCCTGCCACATGCTGCTGGTGCCGTGGGATGTTAGGGAATCAGAGTAGCTTGGGTTGGAAGGGACCTTTAAAGGTCATTGAGTCCATCTAGTTATCTGAGGGAGTGCCATGGCTGTCCCCATGGACATCCGTGAACGAGCAGGAGAAGGAGCTGACGGGTCTCCTCTGCTCTCCCAGCCCTTCATCCTTTGGGCTGGTAATTAATTGCTACTGCTTTTGCTCAAAGCTGGGTTCTTTCTGCCGGCTGGCAGAGCAGATGTGAGGTGTGGGAGGGGAGGGAAGGCGGTGTGTGGGAGGCAATTCTCCATGGTTGGTTTGGGGGAGCGGCGTTGTTCCTGCTGCCCACCCTGCTGTCTGTGCTGCCTCCCCCATGGCTCCTGCTCCCCCACAGGCCTTTGAGATCTCGCTGCCTGCAGGAGGTGGGAGAGGCTGCAACAAGCGCATCACCTACACCAACCCCTACCCCTCACCCCGGCTCTACTTCTTGTGCACCAACCGCCCCGACCTGCTGCAGTTCAAGGAGGACTCCTTTGAGGTGTGTCCTGCTGCCAGTACTCCCCCTTGCCAGCCCCCAGTGCTCATTGGGCTGGGCCGTGGGATGCTTGGCAGGTCTGGCTGTGCCACTGTGGGAGGGCCATGCTGGCCTGGGGAGGGTGATGGGTGAGGGGGTCTGGCCAGGTCCTGCCACCACACCCCACCCGCTGTCCCACAGGTGGCTGGTGGGGAAGTTTACACCATCGGGCTGCGCTTCGCCCCGAGCCAGGCTGTGGGGGAGGAGGAGATCCTGATTCACATCAATGACCACGAGGACAAGAACGAGGAAACCTTCTGTGTGAAGGTCCTTTACCAGTGAACCCATCTGCCCGCCCGCCACGGCAAAGCGGCTGCTTCCCGCTCCAGCTGCTGTGGCTTCACCGGCAGCGCCGCCCTGGGGGTGCCCATGTTGGGGGGTGGTGAGCCCAGTCCCCTCGTAGTCACCTCACCTCACCTCAAAACAGACAGACCAAACCAGGGGTCTCTGTCACTGGGATCCCAGGGCACTGCTGTGAGTGCTGGTGGTGCCACGCAGCTCCATCCGCACAAAGCGGGGAGAGCAGGTGTGTTTGTTACAGCACTTTACAACCACAGGATCTTTATTTTTGTTAAACATGACAATATATTAGGCACGTCGGAGTCTTTTTTTAACTTAAAAAGTTTGCAGATTTGATTCTGCGGAATATTTTTTACGTAGTTTGAATTCTACGATGGGTTTTGTACACACTGAAGTGGTTTTCTGGGATTTTTGATACTTTTTACTCATCCTTGATCCATTAAAATCGCTGTGCACAACTGGCAGAGTGCAGCAGCATTTTCTTCGGGAGGAGGTGGAAATCTGCACTGTCCCTCCTGTAGAGGCGAGTGCTGGAGGTCCCCTCTGTCACTGCCGTTCCCTGGAGCATCCTGGAGGTCAGGGCTGGGACTGTGAATGGGAATGGTGGGAAGGGCAGCCCACCACCCCTGGAAATGCTGCCTCGCTCTTCACTAAGTCACCCGAGGCTGGTGAATCAGTGGCCCCGATGAAGTCGGGTGCCGAGTTCCTCTGCCTCCCTCGCACTGATGGGAAATGACAGCTCATATTTTAGAACTGATTATACTGTCTGCAGCACAGAGGGGCCCTGAAGTTGTGTTATTAAAGTAGATTAGCTGAATAATTTTTATTACATTTTCACACAACGATATTTCTTGAGGCTTATGAATGAGCTGGTGCAGTACCCGTGGCAGAGGCAGCTTGAGTGGTGAATGATGTGCCAAGTGTTCAGGGGACTCCAGCACAGGGACTCCAGCTAAGCTGGTGCTTGTAGGGTGAGTGCTGCCTGCTCCCCCAGAGCACAGGGCTGTGGCCCAAAATCTAGAGAACTTAAGAAAAAGAATGTTAAGAAAAGTTGATAAAACTTTCCCTTTAGGAAATGGAAGTGTTTTGTGTTCCAGCTGCTTGGCATTACAGCCAGGGCCCTTGGAAGTGCTGCTGCTGCTGCTGCCCCCTGGAACATGGGGCAAGCATGGAGGCAACTCCCTGGGCTCCCCCTAGTTAATGAAGTCATCCCCACTAATGACAGTGAACTCGGAGTGCCTGTGCCCAGCATGCAACTTGGGGTGCTCCTCCCATTTGCATTCACATCAGGAAGGAAACTGGATTCCAGTAATGACAGAATTAATTTGCACTAAAAATCTCAGCTCATGTCTCATCACCCAGGTGCACAGGGAGGAAAAGGATGGGGAAGCCTTTCCATGGATTCAGTAAGTCGTGGGAGTGCTGTGCCCTCCTGGAGCAGACACAGATGGGACCCTCTAGGGACCAGAGTGTCACTGCCTTGGTGAAGACACTGCTGTGGCAGCAGCAGAGGAATAAGGAGAGCGGGGAGAGCTGCTTACAGCACCTGGGACAGGGAGGGACCACAAAACAGTGGCAACAAGTAATGAGAAAATAAGAAAAAGAAACATAGGCATTGGGTGCAAAGCTCCTGCAGCAACTAAAACCCATTGGGAAGCCGGCTCCCAGGATGCCAAAGCCTCAGCAGGGTTCACTGCCAGCCCAAACTTTTAAACCCAGCTTGTTTTCCCCATTGTGAGGAGGAAATTGCGACTGCATGAGAACCCTCTAATTAAACAAAGCTTCACCATAATATTTGCTGGGAGCTCGCCAGCCCTGTAATATGACATTACCGGGCAGCTTTATTAGCTGAATTGGGTATTTAGCATCTCTGCCAAACCAAAAGCCAATTGAGGCGCATGGAAGCGGCACAATAGGATCCAGCAAAGGGGTGCTGTGACCTGCTGGAGAGGCTTGGCCACACAGAGGGTGGCTGCATCACCCTGGGGGGCTTCCCCCACAGACAGACCTCCTTTTGGTTATTTCCCTGTCACCCAAATCCAACACAGCATCCCCAGCAGGGGACTTTGGGAGGTTTATTGCACGTTTCTCCCACTTGTCTCCCTGAAAGCGCGTCACCCACTTGATAAAACCTGATTTAATGGTTACAAAACCCAGAGATAAAGCTGCTCTTAATGGATTTCTTTAAGATCAAGGCTGTCAAAGACCAGGCTCAGAATCCTTTCTACAGCAAGAGCGACTATATTAAGTGCACTCAATCACGCCCAGGCGAAGGTTCCCTAAGTGAGACTCTGGCTGGAGGAAATGCATTTTATTAGCGTCTCTGGAGAGAGGAGCTTGGCAGGAGGGATGAGGAGCCTCCAAGCTGCCGTGGCTGCACTCCTGTTCAGCTGCAATGGATGGGATATGAAGGAAAAAGCAAAGCATGTCCTTGCTCCCTGATTGGGTCCTGCAGGGAGGAGGTTGATGGGCACCGTGGGGACATCGCACAAAGGTGACGCTGCATGGCAGTGGCCCCTGCGTGGGGTGGGTGGCTGGGCAGAGAGGGATGCTCACCTTGGGATGGTGCTTACAAACACACCTCAAAATCCACTTTATGGAGCTTGAATGTTCATGGTGGTGATGCTCAAAGACTTTTGGGGATCTTGGATGGGACTCACCGTAGCCATGGGGTGAAGGAGAGGGACCTCGGCTACTCTGGGCAGAGCAGAACTTAAACAAAGATTAGTTTTTCACAATTTTCAGCTCCAGACCAAAGTTTAAACACAGATTAGTTTTTCATAACAATTCGCATCTCCATAATGAGAAATTTGCAGCAGTTCTAAACTGCTGGTTGCTTTTAAATCATTTCCCGTCTTTCTGTCTCAGGCTTGACATTTGATGACGAATTGAGTCTCTGTGTTCATTTACCCACTGATTTATTGTACGGAGGTGGGAAGCTGCAGCCACCTTAGTGAAGGTCAACACAGAGTGTTTGCTTGTAATTTCCAAAGACTATTAAGGTTTTTAAATAAACCCTGTGGTTGCTGTAGGCAATGAAGGCCCCTTTGGTGAGGCTGCTCCTGCAACAGATCAGGTTTGTGAGCTTGACTCACCGGTGCGAGGTGCCCAAAGGGGTACTTCAAAATGCACCCCAAATTCATGCTTAGAGAGCACTTGATTTTAGGGGCACAGTGAGCTGGGTGCTGACAGCTGCTCCTCGCCTCCCAGCCCAGGTCAGCATTGGGTTCTCATTCTGCTTTTCCCTCGCTCGCTGACCTTGTGCTCATCCCTGGGAGGCTGGAGGGAGCTGCCCCACGGCTCCCCCAGGACGTTGGCTTTGCCTCCTGCCGCAGGAGCCGCTGTTTGCGGCTGTGAATCTGTTCGGCGGGTGTGAGCAGAGCGGGCTGTGCCAGGAGGTTCGGCTGAGCAAATGTCACACCGATCTTATCTCGGGGGAAACATCCTTCAGTAATTACAGTCAATGAAAAGTCCTGCAATAAAAACCTCGGAGGCTGCAGCCTTCTGTTTATCTCTGAAGTACTGGGGGAGCTGGGAGCGGGAGGTGCCGGTGCCTGCGGTCCCTGCGGTGTGGGGACGGTGTCAGGGTTTGCCTTCCTCCCGGGATGTGGGTAGGAGGATGCTCTGAGCTCTGCCTGGACCAACCATCTGCCCCTGCGCTGCCAATTAATGAGCAAATTCAGAAAAAAAGAGAAACAAATCTCTCCATGGATAATTGGAACACAGAAAAGGGGCCAAATGAATTAAATAAATCCTTTGCCATGACACTGGCCCCACTCAGCTCCCTGCCTCTCACAGCAGCTTTTCAAGCCTAATGGTATCAGATACTCTTTTGGCACCCATTTTCAGAGCTGCATCCCACTCCTGCTGCTCCTTAATGCAGCTCATCTCCTGCCCGTGGCTCCCAGGGCCTCCACTGAATCAGCACTTCAAATTAAAGTCTTCCCCACTGCTCCCTGGTTTCCATGGAGATCCGAGTGGATGCTCCTTCTTCCTCCTGAGTCGATGGAGAGGCCATCTCCTGGGGATGGCCCTCAGGGGAACCTGGGGGTCCCCGAGCATCCAGCGGCTCTGCAACCACCTTTGCCACGTGCTGCTGCTGGCAGACTTTGGCTTTGGTCCTGCCATGCTGGTGCCCCTGTCCTGGTGCCTTGTTACACAGTGGAGAATCCCACGGGTGCTGGGAACAGGCTCCCGGTGTAGCTATCCTCCCACACTGGAGCTGATCCTACTCAGCTCTTCAGGGAGCTTGGCCAGAAGAAACTCTTCTCCTCTGTTGGGAAGCAGCCCTTTGGCTGGACTAGGACCAGGTTGGTTTGTTTGTATCTTTACTTAAACTATGAATAGACTTTGTAGTCTGCACACAGGTTTCCTGAGCATTGCCTGGAGCTGTTTGGCAAAAGCTGCTCCAGCAGTGGGAATGGGGGTGGGAATGCCCTCACATGTGTGACTGAATGGGCAAATAGCTGCGAGATCTAAGAAACAACAGTAATTACAGAGCAAAACTGTTATTAATCTACTAATTTACATGGGAGCCAGGCTGTATGTAATTACACTTCGGGATCATGATAAGGTCAATGCATTTACCTTCCTGGGTATTTATAGACACTTGGAATTGTTCTCTCCGTAAGAACCACAGGTGTGTATTCCTGGCCTTGTGGGTCTGGCATCTGAAGGGGGAACAATGGCATGAGGAGGTTTGTTGCTTTTTGCTGATATTGCTCACAGGGGAGTTTGGGGCAGCAACAACCCTGACTGCACCCTGACTGGGGTGTCCCAGGGGATGCTCACAGAGGGGATGCATCCAGTGGCTTCCCAGAGCCTCTTGGATCATGGTAAAGCAAATTGTCAGTGGTGTGTATACAACTCTGAGGGGAGCTGCCCCAGGGGCCATCAACATCTGGTGTTTGGCTGTCTGGAAATCCCCCCAGTCTCTGGGCTCAGCAGCAACCAGCTGGGCAGGCAGAGGGAGCAGCAAACGTGACCTGCTCGGGCTTAACAAATCAGAACTTTTCACACCTTGGAAACTTTCTGATATTGGCAAAAAGCCTCTGCCTGTGAGGATGCTGTTCCCCATGCCAGGCCCACGTGTATCCTTCAGCAGCCACTGCTCAGGTGGCTGTGGGTGCCCCAGAAATGCCAGGCTGGAGCAGGGCTGCGTGTCCACACAGAGGTTGGGGGGAGCCTGGGGACTGCTGCCACGCTCAGCATCGCTCTGGCACGGGTGGGAAAGGGAACAGCAGGGCAGGATGGGACGGACCTCGGAGTCCCCCTGCTCAGGGGCATTCTGGCTTCTCCCCAGTGCCTTGGGAGCTCTGCCCTGCTCCAGCCCACCTTTATTAGTGTCACACTGGGAAATGTCAGCTGGGTTTGCTGAGCATCCCTTGGCACTGAGCCCTCCTGGCTGCACTGGCTGCTGAGCCCACGCGTGCGGAGCCGCTCGCTCGCGGGCCACTCGCGCGGCCACCAAGTGTCACCAGGGATATTTCTCCTGGTGTCACATGGGGAGGACAGCAGCAAACTGCAGAAGGTCAGCACAGCCCTAAAAATACGTCTCTGTGTGCACATGGCTGTTTTTTGGCTTCTTCATAATCCAACCCCCACGCTGCTAGTGAAAGGCTGGAGAGGCCTGGGCACAGGCACCTTTAGGAATGAGGGAAAGGTTTAATAAGGTTATGGGAGGCCTTGAGGACCCTTTGGCTTGGCCTTTCACTGATTCACAGGGAAATAATACGTGAGTGGTTCTAGGGAGCCCAAGGCTCCCCTTCCACTGCAGAACTCCACAGCAGGGTGGTCAGAAAGGGAATTGCCAGAGAGGGGCTGATGAAGCCCAGCATCATCCCAAATATTTCTCCAGAAATCAATGCAGTTTATTCCTCTCTTTAGAGAAGAAGGAGAAAAGGAAGAGGAAGGGGGAAAGGAAAGAGGAAGGAGAAGGGGAAGAGGGAGGAAAAGGGGAAGGGGAAAAGGAAGGACAAGGGGGTTCTAGGCTGCCTGTCAGGCCCGTTTAACCACATTGTGTAAACCCATTCTTACAACAATTGTAAGTTTGAGTTATGTGTGTTATTTTTGCAAACTGTTTGCACATGGCTGAATTTCTTGATGACAGAAGTGAGTAACTGCACAGGGTTATGCAAATGAAGTACTTAATTAAGTGGGAGTCATACAAAATAAATTCTAGCTCCACCAAATGCCCTCTCTTCTTCCTTCAAATCCAGGTCTTTTTTTAACTAGTGATGGGCTCCCAACCTAGAAACTCTTCCTGCGGGGGTTGGTGCTGCTTTCCCACCTTTGCTTCGGAGGAGGGTGGGAAGAGGCATCCCTGTCGCTGGATCATCCCCTACGGACATTCCCATGCCATTCCCTCCAGGCCCCAGCCTGTCCCCACCAGCACAATGTTCTGCCACACCACCCACTGCTCTCCTTCCTCCAGCCCCATTAATCACCCCTGAGGGCTCCTCGTACCTTATCAGGCCCAGATGTTTCCTGCTGTTCGCTACAAATGTTAATTATCTCCTAATTACTTCTGAGCAGAGGCTGGGCTGGCAGAGAGTGGGGCGAGAGCCAGCCAAGGGCATTTACAGCCTGGGGTGGTGAGACATGAACCAACAGCTGCTTCTGGCAGGGAGTTTGTTGTAGTTCCATATTATCCGCTCCCAATTCCCAGTATTTACCAAGGAGTTACCTGGGCAGTGCCCCAGGATGGAGATGCCCCACGGGGATGGAGGATGTGACAGTACAGAGACCTCTCTGTCTGCCAACCCCCCCTCCACTGCCTTTTTGTCATCCTGGGACATTTGAGTGCTGGGATGTGGGTGGCTGTGGTGGCTGCAGGACACATTCCTGGGGCTTTGTGGTCGGCTGCAGGGATGGAAAGCTGTTGGGCTTGGGCATTACTGGAAAACCCCTTTGAAGCAGAGGAAGGGCTTCTTGAGGGATTTGCAGTCTGAACTGAAGCCATCTGTGACACCTCGTAGTTTCTGCCATCCAGCATGTCCCCAAGCTGTCCCTTGTGCCAAACCATCTCACCATGGCCACCGTGCTCGTGCCACCGCCACAGCCCCGCACAGGGACCAGTCAGGGGTGGCCTCTGCATGGCTGGAAAAGCCTCAGCCCCTCCAGCAGAATGCTGCTAGCTTGGGCAACACAGGGCAAAAATGATTTAAAAAAACCCAACCCAAAGCCAATGGAGCGAGCAGGAGAACAACTTCGCAGAAGGTTTATTTTTAGTTCTCTCCAGTGCAAAAAACAATTAAAGGAAGTGCCAAACCCCACCCCCAAATGCAAAGAGCTGGAAACCAAATGTCACCCCAGCTTTGATCCCCTCAGAGGCAGAGCTGCTGCTATCAGTTTAGAAGCATTAATTTGCATATTCATGTCCTCTAATTTGCTCTTCGGGAGCTGGAGTCTAACAGCTAATGAAGAAAGTCTTCCTGTGCACACAGAGCAAACCTGGAGTCTATCACAGATGCACCGAGAAAAACAATCAGACACAAGTAAGTGTCCATCCCAAGGGAAAGGCTACCCAGACCAATAAACTTGGCAAAGAACAAACTGCCTTCTCCACCTCTCCAGGGGATGGGGTGAAGGGGCTGTGGTCACTTGGGGGACACGGCAGTGGGGCCCCAGTGCCAGGATGTGCCCTAAAGCAGGGAATGCTTGAGAGAAGATGCTGGGGAGGGGATAATGAAGGGAATGTTGAGCTGGGGGGATACTGAGGGGGCTGCAGACCTGCTTCCCTGTAGAGCAACAAGAGGCATTGAACCATGGAATGGGGATGGGGTGGTTTTAGGGAGCACTGAGCACCCTGCCAGGACCAGAAGGAGCTGTGTGGTGGCTGGCCAAGCAGGCAGCATTATCAGCCACACTACCAAGTGATGTGTCCCTTCTGTTCACCCTTAATTTAATTTCTTTCAGCAACACAATAGCTCAGTTTTATGTCTGCCATTTATCAAGAATTAAACTTACTGCCATCAATGCTGGCAGTACTGAGGCAGCACTGAGGTTTGCAGGAGGCAGTGACTGCTCCACATCCCCCACACTCCTGCTCCTCATCCCGCAAATGGGAACACGTGAAAATCCCAGGACCTGTATCTAGTGGAACTAAGGGATGTGCAGGGATCCAGTAAGACCATGGGGTGTCATGTGAGTTTTCCATGGCTGTGGAAGTTCAGCATTGAGGAGCGGGCTGGGCTCAGGGCCTGAGTGGCCAGGAGCATCACCCTCTCACTGCCATGGCTGGAGTAGTCACAGCTATCTCAGGACAAGGCTCAGACCAGAGCTCAGACCAAGGCTCAGAATAAAGGTGATGCCCTTTATTCCTTGCAGTGCCTGGAGAGTTCCTTCTATCTGCTCTGCTAAGGGCTGCAATTACAGCTGTGGTGTCAACAGCAAATAAAGATGAGGTTGTCAAAAGGCTCGAGAGGCTGGGCTAAGGCTGCTGCCTGCAGCAGGAGCCGTGTGGAGAGGGGGAACTCCTTCAGGGAAGATGTGCCCCTGCTTTGGCCAGAGTTGGACTGGCCCTGCCAGGTCAGCACTGTGTGCCAGCAACAGGCCTGGAAAAAAGCAAACCTCAGCACTGACTCCTTCCTGGAGGAGGCATGGAATCATAGAATCCCGGAATGGTTTTTGTTGGGAGGGACATTAAAGCTCATCCAGTTCCATGGGCAGGGACATCTTCCACTAGACCAGGTTTCTCCAAACCCCATCCAACATGGCATTGAACACTTCCAAGGATGGGTATCCCAGATAAATATTGTGTGGTTCTTAGCTGGAAAAATGCTTCCTTGCATTTCAGTGTGTCGTATGGCTCGTTAGCCTCCAGTGTGTGTTACCTCTTGATGGTTTAGCATTACTAATTCCTTTGGTAATTATGGCAATAACAATAATCCGGGGCTGCGATGCATGTATATGCTGTGCTGTTCCATGTAAATTCCCCTTGGGAAGCATGGAAGTTAATGGGACCTGCCTGCATGGCTAGGAAGCTCCTGTGGGATAGTGAGGGCTGGCAGGATGGCAGGGCACAGGCAGAGTGGCAGTGCCGTGATGGCACTGGAGCAGAGCGGGGTGGAGGGTAGCTCTGGTCCTCCTGCCCACTCTAATAGGGGTTATGCTGCTGGACTCTGCCAGGGAAACTCCTGCCCCAGCTGAATCCCAGATTTCACTGACAGTTGGGAATTTCAGCCTGAGCTGCGGGACTGGGTTTAAGCAGTAGCATCAGAGGCAAGCTTGCTGTACTCAATTATCTGTCTCTACCATCAGCTCCCGTTAAGGAAATCACAAAGCAAAAAACCTTCCACTGTCTGTTCTTTCAGCAAATGCATTTTAAATAAATTATAGGATTAAAAAAGTTAAAAGTTTAATCGGCTCCCCCATTGTGTGCAAGTTCAAAAGGAACATTCATCAGGCGCGAGGTTGGGCCGCAGTTTGTGTGTGCTGCTGGAAGATTTTTAATTCGCTCAATGGGAAACGATGAGCAGAGTTGATTAGATGGGAGCTGTAATTTGTTCCCAGCTGTCAGCAGTCCTGGCACCCTCAGGGAGTTTGGAGCCTTGGGGCAGCTGCCATCCCCTCCCCTGCCACCGGTCTGGTGTGCCCCTCACCAGACCTGACTGTTTGTGCTCACAGTCCATGGTGTGGTTCCTTGTGCTCCATGAATCCCTCCCTGTCCAAGAAGTTGGGTGAAGAAGCCTGTCACATCAGGCAGTGGCATCCAGGGTGAAGCAGCACTGTGGTCCCAAGTATCCCAGAGCAGGGATTGGGCTCCATCCTGGGCTGCTCAGCTGCCTCCCAACAGATGTGGCTTCTGCCACTGCTGTGTGGCTGCCACACAGCTCCCTGCATGCCTCTGGTGTCTCCAGCCCCTCAGATGAAGGATGCAGCACACAAAGCCAAATCCACTTTATTAGCATTATCAAGGAAGTGAAATCCTTTTCCATAAGTGGTTCTGTATTGTTAACAGCAAAATAAGCAATTGCTGACAGCCAGGCTGTTCTGGAGAGCAAGTCCGCATCCATCCTAAAACCTGGAATATGCCAGCATGGTGATGTCCTTTCATCTGTCTCCTGTGCTCCTTTTCTCCCTCCTGTCTGCCTGTCAGGGACCCAGGGAACACTGGCAGCAGTGGCAGGTGGCTGTGGAAGAGTTAAGGGGCTGTGTTTCTCACTCTTCCTTCTCAGGGAAGACAAATGATTCATTATATTCCCCATCATTTTCGCTGATGCCTGGCTGCCTCCCATGGTGATGTTGGGTCTACACCATGCAAGTCATTAGTGTGATTCCCAAGAAGAGCCGTGGAGAGCTGTGTTTCCTATTTGTCTGGGGTGGTTCCTGCCAGGGGCAAACCAGCGTGATCGGTTCTGGTTTTCTTTCAGATCTTCACAAAAATGCCGACACACACAGGCATGGCATGAGAATACCACAGTGATGTCCAGCCTTTCCTGGGCAAGGGAGAGGAAACTCTTTGGCTGTGAGAGATTTTCTAAGTGGGTGGATGGGGGAGCTGCCCCTGACTCCAGGCATGGCAGGGACAGTCCAAGACATTGGCTCCCCACGCTGGGGGTTTGCTGTGGGCACTGCCAGCTTCCAGCCTTTTTTACAGTAAATATCCAACTCCTCTTCTCCTGGGCAATATTTGCCTCTAAGATCCATGGATGATAATCTGCCATTTAGTAGGAGTCAGGCAGCTGCAGGCAGGGCAGCGCAAACCCCAGCCCAACCATCAGAGCTGTTGTGCTCCCCATGGTGAGAGAGATCTGTCAGAAAACCATGGTCCGAGAGCTGGCAGTGGAGCTTTTCCCTAAAATCACTCCATTTACAAGCACCAGAACGACTCACTGCTGAACTCCATGCAGGACTGCAAGTAGGACTGTGAGCAGGACTGAGAGTAGGACTGTGAATAGGACTGCCTGTGGGTTGGAGGGTGCAGGTGGTATTTGTAATGAAGCCTGTATGCAAATCCAGAGGTTTTTCAGATGACCAAGTGAGCTGGATCTTGGACCCGAGTCAGAGAAGATTGCTCAGATCCAGGGAAAGTGGGGGAGGCTCCAGCACTGGCTGGATGTGCTACAGTGTGGTCTGGGTGTGAACCATGGGCTGATGATGGTCTCGATCAGGCAGAGGGGCTGATGTCCACAAAGATCCAAGACCCCAGTGCAAACTCCATAAGCCTGTGTGCTCCCCAGCATATTCCAGAGTCCAGCCCTGCCTGGATGGAACAGGTCTCCAGCTGGGAGAGGGATGGCATCAACAGGACCTGTGAATGCATAAAGAGCAATGTGTGTTTTAGCTTCTCTCTGGAGGGTTGTTTTATTCCTGTTATTGTGTTATTCCTGTTAATATTTTAATGATCCTCTCTGGGGCTGCTCAGGAGCACTGGGGCTTGAAGGGAAAAGGAAATGGTTCAGTTTAAGGCACTGGGCAGAGAAATGAAAATGTCTATGACTGCTGATGTTGGAAATCAGGGATACTCTGCCTTGGGCACTGTCAAAGCCCCTGGCACCGGCCTGGCAGCCCCTGGAGCATTGTCCCTCTAGCCATGCTGGCAAGCACCAGGGAGGAGCTGGCTCCCTGCATGGCACTCACTGGTTTATTTGGATAGGCAGGAGGCATTCCTGTTCACAGCCGTTTAATGTAATGTGGGAATTGGTAATTTGGGATCGTGGCTGAAATCACTTTTGAATACATAAAACATAAATACAGCAGAAGCAGAGAAATGAGCCATAACTCTCCCTAATGGAGCCCCGGCCTCCCCGCTTTTCACGGCACAGGGAAAAATGGCCCCACTATTTTCGACCATTAATTCTGCCTCGGCCCAAGTCATGCTGCTCCCTGTTTCCCGAGCACTTTTTGCAAAATAATGAGGCTATTTATTAGCAGCAACGAGGCTGCACAAAAAGAGGCGTTGAGATAGTTTCTATAGTAACTCCCTGCTAAAACATTTGGTGCTCATCCGGCCGAAGCTGCTCCGCAGGGCAAGCGGAGCCCTGACTGCCGGGCAGGTGGGACAGGAGGTGGATCCTACCAGCCTGGCATCAGCTCAGTGGCTGCTCGTCAAGGGGACGTGTGGCAGCTGTCACAGCTCCTGGGGCAAGACCCAGCAGCCCTGCTCTCCCTGTGCAGCATCTTCTTCTCATCTTCCTCAGCTGTAGGTCACATTTTCATTGGGCATTTAATGTCTGTTCTCAACTCCCTCCTCCTCGGAGCGGGCGAGAGAGAAGCAGGAGTGGAGTGTCCTGGTGCAGGATCGTGAGCATCCTGCAGTTCCCCAGGAGCTCCAGCCACTCGGCCTTGGAGAGAAGCTCAGGCTGCTCTCTACATAGAGCCATAATTCCAGGAGTAATTGGATTTGGCCATTCAGTTACTTCCACAAATAGGGGAAAAACTCAATTTTTCACATTTGCCAGTCACATACTGCGGGAACTAAGTACAAATTCCATCGTTCATAAGCACAGTTCTACAAATGTCTCCTATTGAGTTAGAAAACAATAGAACTCCCTGGCACTGCTCAATTCCTACACTCCCACACATGGACCATGCAGACCTTCTGAGGGGAGGGTCTGAAGACCCACATTTCGCTCCATTCAGTTCCATGTGGGTACTGAATAAATTCCAGGAAAGCAGGGGTGCCTGAGGAGTAAGAGGAGACTAAATTTACTGAGGAAATAGTTACTCACTTGGTCCTACCTGGCAGCTGGACAAACAGGGCCCAGGGAAGGAGGATAAATCAGTCCTGACCTGTCGGTGTGTGCCGGAGGAGTGGAGCATCCTCCAGCCCCTGCTCGCCGGCATCTCCCATCCCCCGCGAAATTGTTATTAAAGCTGGCAAGCCATCATGAGAAATAAAGATTTATCGCGGCGTAATTTCCCAGGAGGGACAGAGATTAATGCCAAGGAGAGGGGAACCAGCAGCCGTTTTCTGCTTGGGGAGTGGAGGAGATTTTCGCTCCCCGGGGCTCTGTGCTCCTGCCAGCAGCCGGCAGGGGTCCAGCTGGGGGCACAGCCTTGGGGCTCCAGCCCGACCCTGCTGGCATCCAGCCATCCCTTGGGGCCCATCCCTCTGCCTTTTCCTTTCGAAAAACCTCTTAAATTTCACTCTTTAAAGGACACTTCTGGACGTGCAGCCCCTGGTGAGGAAGGCTCCCTGTGCACTGGCAGCTCCCCAGCACTGCACATGGGGCACAGGGAGAGTAAGAACCTGAGGAAAGCTGCAGAGAATTGGGACAGTGAGGTCCCTTAGTGACTTTTACAGAGAAAAAGATAATCTGTGGACTGAGGAAACTGGTAGCACTCATAGAGAGGCTCTCACAAAGGGCCCCTATTTTTGTTGCTGCTCTGCATGGATGTGTCACAGGAGGAGGGAGGGGATGCAGTAATGCAATTCTCAATTTTGGCTGCAAAACTTTCATCATTATCATTTCAATTAAAATTGCTCTTTGAAGCAGTTTGTCTTCAGGCTCAGCCACACGAATCTTTGCTTTCATGAACATGGAAAACTTGAAAAATAAAAATGACCCTATTTTATCCAGCCCTGGTTTCAAGGACAAGGCTTGTGCTGGAGTGTGGCGACAGGATGGGATGGGGTGGGTTGTGGAGCTTGTTGTCCAGAGTCTGGGGGCATCCCTGGATTACTCCAATGCAGGAAAGTGCTCCAAGAGCAATGCCAGCTCTCACACCAGTGTGATGCTCAGCAAGGGGGATGCAGCCCCATCACTTCCCACCTTATGGAGAGTTAAATCAAGCGGAGTTGCCAATGCCCCTCCAGATTTAGGCAGTGTCCAGCGTGTGGTGGGTCAGCCATAAATTGATGGGAGCCTCCAGGGGATGGCAGGAGAATGGATCCTTGCTGCCAACACGCACTGGCCTCCCCTGCCTCTGCTGGGATCCTGGGATGGGCCGTGAACACCCATGAGGCGGAGATTATGCAACACTTCTCTAAAACCAACTCATGTTCAACACTAATTTATGGACATACTGAATTATCTAACACAAATGTAAATAGGGTTTACATAGAGATATCAGAGACGCACCTACAATCGAGTCAATCTTCTTTGCAGAGAAGCAGAGGAAGGAGCGTGGAAAAGGAGCCCAGTAATTTATGCCTCTGCGTGTCCCATTCCATCCTCAGGAACACAGTTACCAGTGCCTTTGCCTGTCCTTCAAAACTGCTCCCAATGTCGTCTTTTTAATGAAAATTAAGTGCTTTGGTTGTACTCAACAGAAGCTGCGCGGACACGACTAATTGCAGCACTGGGAGATGGCAACCTCATTTGAAAGGAAGCAAGTCCTGGGAGGATTCAGCGTGGACTCTTCCAAACAACAGACTTAGAAGGACTAAAAATATTTCCCCTGCATCTGCACGAGCTGTTTCATTTCCTCTTCATTTCCCCTAATTTTCTTTGTTTTCAGCTTTAACTGATTTGATGCATCCTAATTACAAGCACATCTGCCCGCTCCCGTGGCATCCCGGCTGACCCACGCCGGCATCCAGGCTGGCGGAGGGACAGAGGAAGGACAGGCAGCAGGGCTTGCTCTCCAGGGACCTGTGACATCCCTCCAGCCTCGGGTGCTGCCCAGACATCCCTGAGGAGGACTTTCCATATTCCAGCTTTCCCACGCTGTACTCCTGGGTTGGGATGCTCGACTGTTTTCCCAGACGTACAGTTGATTTCCCAGGAGCTGATGGTGTGGTCAGGATTGCACCATCCCAGCTGGTCCTCGGGTCCTGCAGGTAGGACTGGGGCTGGCTTTTTCGGGTTAGCCATCCCTTAGAAAGAGCCCATGCAAATCCAGTGCTCAGAAGTCGTTTATTCTGCTGCTAATTTATGACAGTGTTTTTATCCTGATCTTAAAAAACCCAGTGCTTTTGAGGTGTTTTGTCTCCTGCATAAGGAAATCGAAATCCCCAACCAACGATTTGTGGGAAGAAGCAGCTCCAATACAAGAACAAGATGCTTGTTGTGTCCTTTCTTTAATTAAGTTAATGGTCATCATTTGACATGCTAATGTCTCCTATGTGGTCCATCAGCCGTGCAGCTGCAGCCGTCTGCAATCCCTGTGTTTTACCTAAGAGACCCAATTACAGCTGGCTCCGTGGGGGTGGATGTGGAGCATCCCCCGCTGGCACCGTGGCCAGGACAGAGTTTCCTCTGGTATTGTCGGGGCAGGGGAACCATCCTGAGGTTTTGTCTGGAAAAAAAAGGAGCAGAATGGCTCATATTCTGCTTCATTGGGTTCCCTAGGTGGGCTTGGGTATGGCAGGAGGCTGAGGGGCACCCCAGCCCAGGGGCTGAGCTCTCTCTTGGTGAGTTCTCCAGAGAGCCAGAGGCTATGGCACTGGCAGCCTGGTCATGAGCCCCATGGACCACTGCTATTCTCATGGCCATCTGGTGGCACTCACTCACAGCTGCTTTTATATGTATTTCCTCACACAATCCACAATAACTGATAACAAAATAAAGAACTCCAAATACTCAGCATTTCTCCCTGTAATCTTTGTGTGAAGCTGCTTGATGGAGGGGCCTGAGGGGCCTGCGCTGAAACGTGCCAAAAGAAAGCAAAGCAGAGGTGGGCAGTTACACAAGGGATGAATCAGTTCCCTGGATTTTTTCCCAAGGGGTCATTTTCACTTCACTGAGGGGAGAGGCACCCACCTTCCCACAGGGCCTCAAAGTCACAGTGGTAACCTGCAGCAGACTCAGCTGGAGCATCCTCCCAGACAGCTCCTCTGGCAGGACCTGTGTCTCTGGAGCAGGATGGGGGCAGAGGAGGGGCTGTGTCCTGGTATTGTGCTGGGAAACCCAATCCTGTCAGGAGTGGATGGATGCAGTACCCTCGCAGAGGCTCGACGGCTGCTCACAATCTCCAAGGGCTGCAAGATAAGGGGACTGTCACGGAAAAGCCAGGCCAGAGAGATAAGAGAGCTTATTCCGTTCAATTACTGGGCAGATAAGGCAGCACAGGCAAGCCCAGCTCTCCTAATCCATTGCAACCAGCCGCAGAGTGCCGGTCCCTTCCCCACGTGGCTGCTGCGGCACCGGCCCAGGGCTGGGAATGCCCACTGCAGGCAGAGCCGGCTGTGCCGCTCAGCCCCGAGCCTGGGACTGCTCACACCCGTATTTCCTGTGAAATATGGCCCTGGCATTTCTCACAACCTTTGCACAAAGGTTAGGAGGGAACGTGATGAGATTTGCTTGATGGCAGTGAATTGGGATGCGCTGTCAGCAGGGATGATGGAACACTCTCCCGGGAAACAGCGGCTCACCCATGGCTTGGAGGGCTGGTGAAGAGAGGGAGTAGAGGAGTGTGGAATCCCCAGAGAGACAACCCCCTTCCAGGAGCCTGCAGGCAGGGATATGTGTGCTGCTCAGAGGGTGCTTGGAGAGCCATGCATCCAAACAATGATCAGACCCCTGGAATGGGGGGCCAGGCCAGAAGTGTGGGGGTCAAGAGGGAAATGGTTCTGGGACAGACAACTCACATAGGGGAGCAGCATCAACCTTCAGGGACAGTGTCCCCCAGCACCTTCCTCTGTGGGAGGACTGAGCTCTGATGGAGCCCCCCTTCCCTCCGGGGGTGGGCAGGGATGGGCCAATGCCAAGAAAGGAGTAGGACACAGAAAATGGCCTCTTGTCTGTGGTTTCACCCGGGTATCTCTAATTTACTTGCACAATTAATTGGAGCCGTAAATGTGCAGCCGCAGTTACTGCATGCACAGAACTGGAGATGGGTATTCCAGTCTTCCCTGAGTCATCTCCCTGGCTGGTGGCTGCCACCAGCCCTGGCACACACAGGCAAGGACAGAGTTGGACCCTGTCCCTGTCTGGGCTCTTTCTCCCCAGTCACTGGCTTGTCAAGCTCATTCCTGACGGTGCCCACCCCTTGGCACGTGGAGCCAACTGCACAGAGATCCCAAAAGGGATCCCTGCTCCCCAGCATTGCCTTCCCTGCAACAGGATGAGTGATGGGATGTACAGTTTGCAGAAGCTACCTGTACAGTATCCCTAGTCCAGGGCTTGGATCAAATCCCTGGCTGGGAAAAGGGTTCAGGCAGCTCTGCCTCAGTGTCAGCCACAGGAGTGGGAACAAACTCACCCTGAAGCCCCGAGCGTGGCTGGGCTCGTGGGAAGGCAGAGCTGTGGTGTCTGGCCACCACCCTGCACGGTGCACGCCCGGCTGGGCTGGGACAGCTTTGTGCTTTGGGGAAACTTCCTCAGATTTTTCATTATCCAGGCTATTAAGACTTTAAATCTGCCAGGCTCCAGCTGCCACAGCTGGCGCAGCTCCAGCAGCACCACCATCCTCTCTGCAGGCAGCGTGGGGATGCTGGGCTGGGGTGAGGAGCTTCAGGAGAGGGGATGGTCCCCAAGGCCACCACTGGTGACAGGACCAAGGTCACGCTGTCTGCAGGGGAACATCGACAGCACCCAGAGCAAGGTGAGTGGCTGGGGAAGCAGGTGGGGGGCTGCTGGGATGCTCTCAAGAGCTGCTGGGACACCTGCAAGAGGAGTACCTGGAAAATGCCAATGATGCAGCTAAAAGTCAAGTATTTTCTGGAAGGCAAAAGGATGAGAAGGAAAACCCAGAGCTGCATTAAAAATATCTCCAGGTACAGATGAGAGAGAGTCAGCTGGGAAATGAGAGATTGGGTAAGGAGAGCTGGGTACAACGGAGAGGAAGCGTCCAGCCAGATGAGGATGGAGAGACAAACCACCACAGCCCCCAGGGAATCCACCAGGGACTGTGAGGTTCCATCTGCCCCACAGAGTCATCTGGAGAGCCCCAGAGAGGCACCAGTGGAGACCAAAACTCCTAATAGACAGAAACATCACAGAGTGCTCTGGGTCCCACTGCAGCAGCTTTTCCCTTTCCATGTTGGAAATCTCTTCCACAGCCGATGCAGGGGAAGCTGATACGGCCGTAACGCTCGCAGGGGGACGCGTCTCCCCACGGCTGCCTGCTGCCTTATCACAAATAAGTATCTCTGCAGAACACAGAGGAAGTGCGAGCTCGGCCTCATCTGGTGTCCCACGATGTAATTAGCAGGCGCACATCAACCAGAGCCTGAAAGATGGGATACAGAAATCCGAGGATCTCACCCAGCGAAACGGAAAACGAGGAGCCTCACCCAATGAACGAGCTCTCTAAATATAACCAGGGCTGTAAAACTGTGTCAGGAAATAATTCATGCGCAGAAATAGCTCTAAAACTAAGTGGAAGCGTGAGAGCTGAATAGAGCAAACCCCAAGGAGCTGTAAGGAAGCGGCACAAACACGGCGGAAGTGAGGGAGCAATCCAGGAGCAATGATCAGAAGTACCCCGAGATAGTTCCTGTACATCCAGCCTCCCTTTTTCCCCTGCCAAGCACCGGGCTCCTCGTGCTGGCAGCACAGAAGTGATTAATTCCCACAGCTCCTGACACCAGCTTCAGCCAGCACCGGCACCCTCAGCACTCTGGGGTTATTTTGGACAATTAATTTAATATCGTGTGATTGGATTTGATTAAGAGATATTGATTAGGTGGGGGAAGGGCAAAATTGTGGCCATTTGTCAGTGGCCAGGCAGAGAAATCTCTGCGTTAATAAATCAGGGCTGGAGCTATTGGAGCGCAGCTATTGAGGTGCAGAGACATGGTCAGGCTGCTTCCCCTGGCACCAGGGATGGATTAATCCGATTAAAAATTGTGAATGTCTCCAACATGGACCTGCCTCTGGGAAAAAGCCCTGGAGCTGGAGGGTGAGTGCTGGGGTACCTAAAGCCAGGAGTGATGCACCCTGTGCTCGCCCACCCTGGACACAGATGGGATGCCTGGTGCAGGGCAGCGATTTTTGAGGCCACCACAGCTCATCTTCATGAAAGCTGCTTGACCAAGGTGCCTTCTCCTCCCCTTGGGCAAGAGGGGCTGCTCGAATGTGCTACCCCTGGAAAGCACCAGCTGGAGGGAGCTGCTGCATCTCCCATGGGATGCTGTTGCCACCTCCACAAGCTGCTCCTGGCACATGGGGCTGGAGCACCCACCAGATGTGGCTGTGGCTGCCACTTTGATTTAGGGGGACTGTCCATGGGCAGGTCCTTCAGCAGCTGTGACACACGGGGAAATTACAGAACAACACTCGCCAGCTCTTTAGCAGCATATTGACACAACGGGGACTGGAACGACAAGACATGAGACTTCTGATGCACTTGTATTATTCCCAGAACTCTATCACAACTCCCAGAATGGGGATGTCAAATGGCTTCCTCCGAGCATTTTGTATGTCTTTAAAAATGAAATGGGCTGTGCTGATGCCTTCAGATGTCTAATGGGTGATGTGAGTGTAAAAGTGCCACTTCATGCTTTGAGATGTTGCTACAGTAAATCAATCCCATTTTCACTGCTTTTATAAGCTGCAAATATTTTCTCAGGGCTGCTGTGGAGGGAGGGGGGCAGGAGCCAGGGGCTGTCAGCAAAGCTGAGCGTGGCCAGATCAGCCTCGCAGTCCAGTTCGGCTGCTCCCTCATTCCATGGAAGATGTGTGAGGGGCAGCAGCTGTGAGCCCCTGGCTCTTGCCTGGGCTGCTCGGCATGGCAGGGGCTCGGGGGACATCCCAGCACCATTATCTCCTGCCTCGCCTGGGCTTTTGCACCACCCAGCAAGACCTCCCCCCGTGTATCTGTTCTAAGCCCTTTGTAATAGCTCACATGGAGCCAGGGGAAGCTTGACAGGTCGGCACAGCATTAAAAATGATCTACGATAATAAAAGGGGAGGAAAAGAGGCCACTGCCTTACAAGGAGTCATCTCTGAAGGCATGGAAGGGAATGAGATTAGCAGAGCTGCTGCATCGCACACAAGCTGTTGGGTTTGGGGAGGAAAACACCATGCTTGGGATTCCTCCGGTGCCATCAATAACTGCCAAGACCATGACACCTGGTGAGCTGAGCAGCAGCAAGGTGATGCACATGGGGTCCTTGGGGTTCACCACAAGAGCAGGAGCTGTGGACCCCCAAGGTCCCAGGAGCCAAGTCCAGGGGCTGAGGGAACGGGGAAGCTGCTCCTGCACGGGCTCGAGGGCACCAGCTGTCTCCTGCCCTCCACTGAGGGACTGGATGAGGCCAACAGCTTGGTCTACAGCCGAGGGGTGCAGGAGGATCCACTGCTCCTTAACTCCTCAACACCCGCACCCATTGCTGCTCTGAGGTGACTTAGGAGTCTTGGTGACGAATGCAGTCATAATCAAAATGGACCATAACCATTACGGCAGCAAAGTGATCCTCGTGTTTTCCTATTTACTAATCTTCAGCTTCTCCTGGTGACCTTTACTTCAAAATGTTTCAATATAAATAATGCACTTCTCTGAATATATTCTTCTGATTATTTCCCAAAGCCCTGATTCTCCATGTGCGACGGTCCCTGAAGTGGTAATTTGTTCTCCTTCCTGGTAATTGCAATTTTAGAAATAGCTTTTCCAAATGCTCCCAGCTTGAGATCTTTTTTGATATCTTTCCTTTGTTTTCCCTGCTGTAATAAAGCTGCTCCCTAGGCTGGGGAGTGGGTCCAGGCCAGGGGGTGCCCCAGGGAGCGCGGGGGCTCTGTGGGTGCCCCCAACACTGACAGGTTTGTGCCACCCCAGGAGACTGTCTTTCCATTAGGCCCCTCCTAATCTGTTAGGGAATTAGTTAGGAGTAATAATCTCAGATTAACTGTCATTAATTCCAGTTGAAACTGAGATTTGGTTGGTGGGAGATGGGGCTGTATGCAGGGAAAAGAGCCTGGCAGGAGAGACAGCAGTGGGAGAGCTGGGCAGAGACCTGCCCTTCCAGCAGCTTATCCCTGAGGCAGCTGTTCCACACACACATTGGTCTGGGAGTTAATCAAAAGCTCATTCCCACACAGCAAATGGATTTGGCCTCTGGATCTAGGCAGAGCAGGGCACAAAGGGAGTGTGACCCCCCAGGAGGCCTCATGCCCAGGGGCCACCCCCCACCAGAAGGCAGCCCCCAAGCTTGGGCACATCACCTGCAAACAAGGTGGTTGCAGCAGCCAGGGTCTTTGCTTTTGGAAGGAGAGGGGTCCCCAGCGTGGGCACCTTTTCCCAAGGGAGATGCCATGGCATAGCCAGATCCCCTGTTGGTGAGGCTGCAGCCTCTGGCTCTAACCTTGTGTATCCAGTTCAGAGAAATTGCTGGTGATGAATTTAAGCTGAAGGTTAAGAGCCAACATAAGCTAGAAAGTCAATGACTAATCTATTAAGCTCCCCAGTAACTTAATTTACATGTTTTTAATGATTACTTCCTACCTGGGCACTCTGAAAACTAATTGGACTTGAATCGTTAAGTGCATTCAGAGGTGGACTCAAATTAATAAGTAGCACTCATGTCTGCTTTTAGATGCAAGAGAGACTCAGTGCTGGCTCTGGGGGCTGCCAGATGCCTCATTGCCACACGGCCGCACCGCCCGGCCCAGGGGAGCTGCTCTCAAATAACCAGGACACATTAGTCTGGGGAGCCAGTCCTGCTGCACCCACTGCCATCTAGGAATTAAAATCCCAATTCAGGGCTTGATGCACTCCTTGAAAATTGAGGTTTTTTCATCTGTTGTAAAAGAAAAATCTGCTTGAGATTTCAAATGGGGCCTGGGCCAAGCATCGCTCCCAAACAGTGGTGTTCTCGGCATCAAGGGGCCAAGGAGGATGGCTCTGTGGTTTCTCCACTGCCAGGTCATGAGCTAGATTACCTCCTCCTCCTCCTCCTCCTCACCAGGTGAATTGCAAATTTCATCAGCCTCACTTCTCCTCAGCACACAGAAAACATGAATCTCAGCCTCAGCAGGTGAGGGACACAGTCATGCCACTGTCCAGCTCCCCACCCCAGCTCTGCAAATTCCCAGGGGACAGAGGGGTGGCCAGGAAGCAGGGGGGGACCCTGGACTGGGGTCTGAAGGGACAGGATTGTCACTCAGATTGCAACACCCATCATACAGAAGGTGCCTGGAATCTGTGCAAGAGACACAGCTGAGATGTTTCCATATGGGAAAGGAAAGCTCCTGCTCTGGGGAGAGCAGCCTGGCTGGAAGGGAGGGAATACGGCTGGAATGAAAAACATCTACTTAAGAGATAACCTGAAAGCCCTTTTAATATAATTTAACGGCAAATGGCAAAATGAGGCTTTGAAATGTGGTGCCAGTTCCCTACTTAAGGTGAGGATGAACACTCATCTGGGATCAGTCCACAGAAGGCAAAAAAATACCGGTGTGGTATTTATTTCCCTGAAAAGCCTGGCATCTTTGCTGGCCCTGTGGGAAGTGGAACGAATTCACCCAGTATCAGATGCATAGGGCTGTTCTCAGGCCAGGAGGAGCTGCAGCCCAGGGAACTCGGTCCCAGTGGGCCCTATGGAGCAGCTGGGAGCCAGAGCCAGCTCTGCCACCACCACCACCTACAGCACCTGGTGAGGGACAGGCTGCACCAGTGCATCAGAACACAACTGAGGATTTCTGTTTGCCATCAGTTAAGAGCTGAGCAAACAGAACACAGCGCTGGTACTGGGGAAGATGCTTACCCCTAAAGAACAGTTCTTTTAATGAGGCTCATCATAATGCTCATTAATTTGTGTACATCTGGATGTTCAGGTAAGCAAATGTGGAGGGAAACAGCTTTGCACTGCGTCGAGTCACACACACACACACACACACACACACACACACACACTCCTTAGCCTCACGAGGGTAAGGAGAATTTGCTTTACTGAGAAAAAACCAGTTTCTTGGAATACGCCCTATAGCTGGCAGCACCCAGGCCCTCCTGCCAGTGCACCAGACTGGGCAGAGATGGAGCCGTGGGGTCGTGCACCCCTCCCTGCTGCCTCCCCTCCACACTTCCCCTGCTGAATGCACCCTGGTATTTCCTTTCCGAGCAGCGAGGTTTGCAGCGCAGCCCTGGGCAGTGGGAACATGGGCTTTTTCCCCTTTGCAGGAGCAGCCCTGTTCATCTGTGCCCCAGGCAAGGTCCTTGGTCGTGCTCCTGGTGGGCACCGTGGTAATGTCCCAACCACACTGTGCCTCCCCAGACCCCACGTACTCACAGGGAACTCCCGAGGGAGCTCAGGCTGGATCATCTCTTCCTGCACGGGGAACAGGGAGAAGCCTCGCTCCAACCTGCCAGGCTGTGCTCCAACGCAAACACCAGCTCTGACGGGGAGAGTTGAGTTCCCTCACTGTCCCTGGGGACCGAGCGTTTCATCCTGGGCTTTTTCATTAGTGTTCAATGCCAGATTTGCACAGATGCTGCCTGCTCCCCCTCAATGGCAAGGAAATTATGCACCTGGGCCAGCAGCCAGCATGACGAGGATTTATGCTTTTCAAGGTCTTTTATTAACTTGGCAACATATGGCTTTATCCTCAGAGCATCTCCTCCTCCTCCCCTCCAGGATGGTGGGGCCGGACCAGAGCTCTCCCTGGCTCCCTGTGCCCTTCACTCTGGATGAGGGCACTCTGCTCAGGGAAACAGCCCTTTGGGCGTGGCTGGGGTGGTAATTAAAGGACATGAAGCAATGTTCTTATTTAAAGCATATTTCAATTCCTCTGTCTTGCACAAATGCAAAATCAGACTTTAAAAGTATCGGTAGTGAATATTTAAGATACAGAAAGCTGTTTTCTTTTTGAGCTGTACCTGGATTTGGATAGGGGCCCTCTGGAACCAGGATTGCTGGATGTGTTCTACAGTCACAGGCCCGTGCTTGGAAAGGGGAGCTGCAATTGATTTTTGACTTTAAGATTCAGGCTGTAGCTGCCTTCTCCCTGACAGCAGCTTTGCATTTAGTGTAACGCAGGGATGCTTTTGGAAATGCACCATGGAGACAGCAGGGCCACAGGCAAGGAAAACAGCCCTCGTCTCTAAAGCTTTGAGTGACTCCAGGAGCAAGCTCCAGGGCCAGGTTTGTGCAGGTGGAGGAGCAGGAGGGAGATCTACCAGGAAAAGACCGCAACAGGCATTTCTACACATGACACATGAATGAGGAATGTCTAATGATGTTGAACCCAGTGGAAGAATGTCATACTGCTGCCCGGCTGCAGCCGTGTCTCTTCCCTCTCCCAGAGTTGCATCCTGCTAAATCTCTCCTTGCCTACGGACAAACACAAACACCAGCAGCAATGCCAATCCTGATGGCAGGTGAATTGGCACCCTCTGGGGCAGCATCCATCCCACAACACCCAGGGTGTTCCAGTGACAGTGCTGGAAACGCCATGAGAAATGGAGAGGAGGTTTGGAGTTGTCACTTCACGGACAGGAAATGTTCCAAGTGCTGCAGCACCTGGCACGGTCCAGTGAGGCATGGTCTGACATTGCTGCATCCCCCTGAGACACCCGACATTCCATCCTCTCTGGACAGCAGGTTTGGCTTTTTCCTTTGCACACCTGCACCTTTTCCAAACACCGTTTCCCGAAGCTGCAGCCTGGGCTCAGACCTGCTGGATGAGTTCGTTTTGCCGCGCGCCTCGAAGTGCGGAGAGTGAGGCTACAGTGGCATTCGAGTAGCGTCGAGTGCTTTCAAGAAGATTACACCCGCTGAAGTAGTAATTAATGTTTGTTTTATTATGTTCTGGGGAATGATCGGCCAATAAGATAATTCAAATAAAGCCGAGCATGTTCCGAGTGAACGCTGCTTAAAGGCTGATTCATTGCAAACTGGCCTGTGCAAAGGACCAATAATTAAGAGAAAAGGCACAAGTAGGAGCACACTCACTATTTATCTGCCTTTTATGTAATTAAAATGATGGAAATTATGGCTTAATGAGTGGAAATTGGATGTGTTCTTGAGAGTTTTGCATATCTTGTTTTCCTACAAGTTTAAGTCTCCAAGCGCCTTCCTCCAGCCGTGTCCCCAGCTTGCAGGCACAGCCCGATTGCCAAGGGCCACCTGGGGACAGAATGCCAGCAATGACAATGCCAGGAGCACTTCCACCTGCTGAACCCTCACTCCCGAAGGTCTGCACCACCCCAGGCCAGGGAGCGAGGGCTGGGAGTAGCTCTCCTCCTGCCGGACCTTGGCCGAGCGCTCAGCACAAGCGCTGCTTTCCAGGATTAATTCCTTCCTAACGTGTCACTAAATTACCTACAGTGAAATCACTGTGTCACATTATATGGTAAATAAACCTAATAAAGGCAGCACATCCAGCGGGCTGAAAAACACTCGGTTTTATCCCACAGCTGAGAGGTACAGCGGGGAAAGGCTGCTCTTCCTGGATGATGGGAACTGCTGGTGCTGCTGCTGGCAGAGCCCCGGTGGCTCCACATCACAGCCCGAGGCTTTGCAAGCTGGTATGTCATGGTGTGTCAGATAAATGATGAGGAGAAAATTGTCCTCCATCTGTTGAAATAAATTCCACCACATTTACTTCTCTTACCAGCTGTACCGGGGCAGAACGTGGTATTGAGCCCTCGGAGGCAGAGAGGGGTAACCAGGGTGTCAGTGGGTGCCACCATGGCCACTCCACGCAGACCCCCCACGCCGCCAGTGCCGAGTGGACCCACGAACGCTGACTCTCACACCGAAGGATGGATTCCCACTTCGGCTCCTTGAGGGAACATCTTCCACAAGATGGAGCCTGTGGGCAAATGATGTGCGGCCGGGAGGACACCGGACGGCGATCTGTGAGCGGCTGTCTGTGCGTCCAGCCGCCTCGACACACAGGGGGTCTGTCCGTCCATCTGTCACCCAGCTGATGCCCGGAGAGTCACGCAGAATGGTCTGTCTGTCCATCTGTTCGTCTCCCAGGCAGTGCCCGGAGACCAATACAGAGCGGTCTGTCTGTCTGTCTGTCCATCTGTCTGTCTCCCAGGCGGTGCCAGGCAGCAGTGGAGAGAGGGGACCTGGCAGCCCTGAGGCCAGGGATGCCATCTCAAGGTAAGCCAGTGCCAGGCATGGCAACTTCTGCCTGCACTCAGAGGGCATGGAAAGCTGCCCTGCAGTAGCTTTGGGCTTCACATCCCTCACATGTCACCGCCAAAGGAGTCTCAGTTTCCCTCTCACCTCATGGGTGGCAGCTGACACAGGGGTCCCACTTGGGGTGAATTCACCTTTCTGTAGCAATATCTCATCACTTTGCCCATTAATCCTGAGAGAGAAGTACAAACCCAAGGTGGATTATAACAAATGCCAGAGCCTGAGGAGAAATGTCAGCAGCAGGCGGGGACAGGAGGAGCTGGGGGCCAGGTGCCCTCGGGAGGGCTCCCACATCCCAGCTCACCTTTCTGAAGGAAACCTCTCCCAGTGCATGCTGAACTGGAGAGTCCTTGGAGAAAGGCTGGTGCTTGCTTGAGTGGGTTCCAGCCACCCCCCAGTCCTGGACTCTACCCTGCTTTTCCCTCTCACTGGGAAACCTGAGGCAGAGGGGGGCAGCTCCAGTCAGCTCCACTCACTGTGAGTGGCTTGGGGAGAAAATAGCATCCTACTCCATGCCATTTCTACATTATGCTAATGCACAGCTGTTGAATCCTCCTCCCCAGCATGAACTCCAGCAGGTCCTTCCTCCTAAGTGGGAATTACTTCCATTTGCTGGGTTTTTTTAATTACCCTGCACTTAGGAAAGTAGCTCAGTGGATGGGCTGGCTGCTGGCTGTGGCAGTCTGGTGATCTCAGCACAGGCAGGGCCCACAATGCCAGGGACCTTCTGTTGATGCCAAGGACTTTGTGGGGTGATGCCAAGGCCTGAGGAGCTGGTGAAGCTGTCTCAAACGTGAGGCACCACTGGGTGGGCGAGGGGGCGGCGGCTCTGGGGAACAGAGCTTCATTAATGCCAATAGAAATAGAAAGAGGATTTGGAGAGGGAGAGGAGGCAGATCAGCAGTGACAGGGAATATGGAAACAGCTGACTTTTGTCAGCCTGAGGAAATCAGTACAGAGTTAATGGAGATGTGAAGAGGATAACTTTGATATGGGATGCTGGGGACACCCAGGCTGGGGACAGCTGTGCCAGCACCACACTGGGGTGGATTAGACACAGACCTGCTCTGCTGCCCATCAACCCTGAAATCAGCCTGATACACATACTTAAATATGGCAACAAATTTTAGGGATTAAGGTTCTCTGGTGTTCTTTGGAGATGTCTTGGGTTGGATTTGAGCAGGTTTTTTATTTGAACAATAGGTCAAATGTGGATTCACCTCGCTGCAGTTACAGGAGCTCTGCTTTGGGAGCTCGAAGCCGAAAGCCCTCTTGAAGAGGCAGAGAAGAAAGAAAATCCTCACTGTCTAATTATGCAGGTTACAGGCAATCAGCCTCGCAGCCAAATTCTGATGACTTTTATTTGACACTGATTGATCACACTTTAATCAGCGCCCTGGGAGCTTTCTCCCTTTGCGAGGAGAGAAATTTTGGAGAGTTACAGTGAGCACAGGGGTGGCTGCTGTGGGTCACAGCCAGTGCCTTCCCCTAAGCCTGGGAATTGCCTTCACAGACCTTGGCTGAGAGCTGGGAATCTCCTGAAGGGAACAGACCTTTTCCTGATCTATGTCTGGCTCCGTGTCACAGTGCCTGCGGACAACAACTGCAGGCAACAACCCACTGGGAATGGAGCTTCCAAAGAGGAAAGGAGCAGCCAAACATAACTTTGAACATGTTCTAGTATCTTTTACTGCACTGTAGCACTCCTCCAGCTGATAGTGGAGCAGCTCTCACAGCAAGAAGCGTGATGCCACTGATAAAAAGCGATTAGGATTTTTAAGATAGAAGAGCACATCAATTCTGAACACAGATGCTGGATATATTGCTGTGGAGAAGTGTTATACCCCCAGCTCAACCATCCTGTGCCTGTCCCAGAACCTGCAGAGCTCAGCAGGGCCACAGCACCCCTTCACATGTCTTTTCCATGCCAGGTAGGAAAATCTCCCACGGCAAAAGGAGGGGAAATGTGTGATGAGAAATTCCTGTGTTCTAAGGAAATGCTGGTCTTTGTACACAGGGACTACAGTGCAAACACTCAAGCACCTACTTCAGAAATGGGCAGCTCAGCCCCTCTGAGCCTCGGGAGAGCCCACGTGTCTGAAGCTGTTTCCACGTGCCGGTGGAAGTGCCGGGGGTGATTCTCTACCAGAGGCTGCTGGCCATGGGCAGGACAGCACAGTGATGGGCCGAGGGGCAGCCCAGGCACCATGGCCTGGGTGAGATGCATGGGCAGCACCTGGGGTGAAGAAGGGCATCCTGGTTCTGTGTGATAACCCTCCTGGGGGAAGGAGTGCAGCTGACACCAGAGCGGGTAGACAAGAGTAGCAGGATACCCCAATGTGAACAAGATGAAAGACAATCCCTCCTCTCCCATCACCACATTTTCAGACCTGTGTCATTCAAATGACCAAAGGAGACAACCCTGGTGCCCTTCAGTAAGTGTGCCTTTAAATCTGAAGCCTTCGAGCATTAATTATCTTTTAATGCAGCATTGTTTGGGAACAAGTCCAAACATTTAAATATTGTCGTTTTTCAGATCTGTGGGAGTGTGGGAAGCTACAGCTCTACCTATGGCCTGTCAGGGGAAAGGAGCCCCTGGACAAGCCAGTGAGCTCCAAAACATCATGGCTCAGACTCCACACATTGTGTTCCAGCGGAGGGCCAGAGCAGGTAATCACTTCCCTCTGCAGGAAGTGTCAGCAGGGTCAGGGCTGATGCATTGTAAATCAGCACCTCGATGGAATGGCACCTCATTTTACTGAGCCTGCCCTTGTCAGTTTGAAATTCATGTATAATTCTACCACTTGATGCTGGGGAGGTGGCTTTCCAGGCCATAACTGCTTCCTTTTGACACCCAAACATGAACAGCAAACCAAACCATGGACTGGCACTATGGCATGGCCATGCTGGGAATCCAAAAGTGAGGTGGAATAAAAGTGTATCTTTCCTAACATGTGGCCAGCTCTGAGCTCCTACAAACAATCCACATTCAATGCCTCATCTTTGCCATCCCAGGGGTTCCCTGCTGGCCCAGGAGAGCTGGTGCCAGCATTGGCCTGTCCCCTCCAAGCCTGGCTGTCCCTCCCTGTGTAGTGAGAGAAGGTGATGTTCGAGGTATGGCACTGAAAAGCTCAGACCATGCCACGATTATAAAACAAATATTCAGCATCTAACAGTCAATATATTCAGCATCTCACCTTGGTCTTGGCACAGTCCTGCCTGGCTGGGGCTGCCCACGCAGTTCCACTGGGATGCAGAGCCCAGGTGATGCTAACCTAGAAAAGAGAAAATCTCAGCTTTGTATTTAAGAAGCAGCAAGATGATATGGCTGTGTCTTGTTTGCTTGGAGCCAAGTGAAACCCTGCTGCTCTGGAGCAAAACGGTGAGTTATTGAGGTGAGAAATGCGTGGGCAGGAAGCTGACCCACGACATCCCTCCCCTCCCGCCCACGGCTGGGTCCAGACCAGCTCTGTAACAAGCACACCAGAACCATCTCTCAGCCTTAGGCAAAGACAAAAGGGAGATGAAAAAAAAACCCAGAGTGAGAATTAAATCGTGAACTCTTGCTGGTGGAGGCGAAGCATAAACCAATAAATGGCAGAAATGCGTCTGATAAACTCTGTGAGGTGAAGATGAGAAATGTGTTGGCTGCATGTGGGAGTGTGTGGGATGATGAAAGGCTTCGGAGGTACCTACAGCAGGAGAAAGACTGTGGGGAGTAATAAACTGGGTGCTTAGCACAGGTTTAGGGGAGCTTTAGGCTCCGGTCGTGGTGCTGCTCTGCCTTTCCCCATGGAGGAGCAGAGCCGGGAGAGACAGACTTTGCTTGCAGGGAAAACACAGCAAGAGGGATCTGAGGGTTCAGTACGGAGCTGGAGGTGTCTGCAGAGAAGCCTTCACCAGTGCTGGCTGCAGGCATCACTGCTGGTGATGGATGGGTTGTACTTACTGCAAGCTGGGCTGAGTCTTGAAGCCCCACTACTGCCCTGGACCCACCCCCAGCCCAGGGGAAGCTGCTGAGGTTCTGCAGCCAAGAGCTGCACGCGGCATCCCCGAGGGCTGCACACTGGCATCCCCAGCAAGGGCCTGGCCAGGGCCAGAGAATGAACCCTGCAATAACCAGCCCCACTCTGAAAGCAGCATCAAGTACTTTTGGTTATCTGCAGCTGGGAACACACCCAGCTTCAGATATTCCAGTCTATGTAATTGAATTATTTAGGGGCTGGCATGGCGTGATGAAATAGGCTTTCTTCCTATTTTTAGGTTTCCATCTACAGGGCTGGAAATTACAGCCATTAAAATGTTCTATTAGTAATGATATATAAAGGGGAAAAAACTGATCAGACTTTTCTAGTGCACACAGAGCATTAGGATATCATTAATTTTAATGATAGAGCCCAAAATTACAAAGCTATTACAGTCATACTTGAAGTTTCCGGAAAAAAAAAAAAAAAGAGAATCAGTCTAAATTGTTGTTAATGAGTTAAAAAAAAATTAAATCATACTTAACAGACCTTAAAATTATGGCTGATGTCCCTGTGAGTTGCTGAAGGCTTTGGCTGCTGCTGTTCCCTGGTGCTGACAAACAAATGCCCAGCACAAGGGAACTATGAGGGGAGCCCAGAAGGATTTACCAGAGTATTCTGGAGGGGAAGGGAGAGAGGCCATGCTCCTCAAAGGGCTGTTTTGGGCCCTTGATTCCCCCCTCTCAGCCCTTGTTACAGGATTCCTGCCGCCCTGGAAAAGGTTTCCAACTCCATCAGCTGCTGAGCAAAAAAAACCAAAACTCCCAGCCCTGTGCACTCTGAAGTAGCAGCAATTAATGGCACTTGGAGGACTGGAGATTTTTATCTTGGTTTTCTTTTAAAAAATATATGACTGAGGAACAAAGTCCTTTGGGAAAGTGGATGGGGAAAAAGAAGAAAGTTGGAAAGAGGAATCCCCGAGATGCTTTGTATTCTCTGACCCTCTGGTGCGAAAGGAAGGGATGCAGCACCCAGAAAGCAGCTGGGATTTCCCTGAAAAGCGTGGGAGATGGGACTGCATGCTGTGCTGATGGGAGCTGGATACTGGATTTATTGAGACATGCTTGCAATAATTCAACCAGCAACCCCTGGTCCAGAGCAGCGACAAAGCTGAGTCTCTCCAGAGCAGGGCTGTGACTCAGGGACAATTTGCTGCCTTGCCCTTGACAGCTCTGGTGGTCTCTAAGTCACCAAACCCTTGAAGGAAAAGCCTTTTCCAGAAGGAAACACTCTCCCTGCTGGATCTCCCATGGCTCCTGTTTCCTGGCAGCTTTCCCAAAGCCCTGCGAAACACCTGAGCAGAACACCTGTGATAACAGCACAGGCTCATAATGCTCCGTGTGACATTAAGGCCATTTTCCAGGTTCCTGATACTCAAAGACACTGCAATAGAAGGGTCAAAAACTTTTCATATTCATTAGGCCTCAAAATAGCTGCTTCGTTAAGCACCACGGAGACGGCCGATAACGGGAGGCGAAGCAGAGCGCCCCAGAGATTGGATGCACACACCAGGCTGATAAATGGCTTCTCTGTGGCTATTCCAGAGCTGGCAAGGGGAAAAATGCCATCCCACGGTTGAACAAGTCTGGAGTTTAGTATGACAACTCTGGAGCTGCCTCGGCTGGCATAAAACATCTCTGCCTTTGTCTTGAGGCAGCAATGTGACCTTCGGGAGAGGGGCTGCAGGAAAGCAGCCAGGGGCCAGGAGGGAGCTGCCTGGGATCCAAAGCCTCTCCTCTCCTTCCTCAGGTGCCATTAAAGCACCACCTGCCCCGCTGCCCCTTCCTTGGATGGCCACAATCTCAGCTCAAGAGCTGTGGGGAGTCCGTGCTGCCTGTATACCTCCCATGGATTTAAATAATCCTACATGTCAACCTGACCTCTTCAGCACATGGAGAGGAGCCACTGCCCGGGGGGTCCTGCACCCCCAAAGAGCTTCCACTGCACTCAGCTTCGTCAGCTCCGGCTGCAGATCTGGGATGTGCAGTACATCAGGGCACTGAACTGCTGTCCCCTTCCAGATGGATCAGAGGGAGGATGAAGACAGACTGTTTTCTCTGACCATGGTAATAGAGTCAGCAATTCCACTTGGATAAGCACATGGATTTTATGTCGTCCCTGCGCAGCGCTGAGCAAAACACGCCGGTGGCAGAAGACGCACAGTGCTCTCTGTGGAACAGCATCTCCTAAATGGCAGCTTGCTGCTTAAGAAGAAAGCACTTGAACAGTTTGGAAATAGGAAGATCCCAAAGCTGAATTTTAGAGAGCTCATCTTGCAGCTCCCAAAGAAGCCAAGTTCATTACCAGCAGCAGCGAGTGCCGGGTGGCACCAGTCCAGGCAGTGCTTAGCACGCACAGCACTTGGAGTGGACCCACAGTCCCAGTGCAGTCAGAGGTGTTACTCACATCCTAAAAGCATCTGCCAGGGTTTTTAACATTAAGGGGTTTTTTTCATTTTCTTCTTAACCCCAAGACTGGCACCAGCTTCACTCCCAGACCCACCCTGTCCCTTCAAGGCAGCTGAAGCCAGAGTCCTCTTGTTGCCCACCATTCTGGGGCTTTCCCCTGGGGTCACAGCTCCATCAACAGCATTTTCCAAACTTGTCCTCGTTTCACAACACCAAGGTGCTTTCTGGTTTTTGAAAAGCAGAAGCTGAGATAAACACCCCCCACTCATGCACATCCTTCGTGGGAGGCTTCTCCTGCTGCTCCCTCTGTTCAGTGGTTTGGGCATCTTCTCTGGAGAGTGCTTAGAAAAAGAAATTGCTTTTAACGAGAAGGCTGGAGGTAAAGATGACATTCTGGGGGATGCACATGGGAGAGCAGCCCAACTCTCAGAAGGAGAGGGCTCCCCAGCAGTCTGTGGGAGCAACTGGGGGCAAAAACTTCCCTCCTGGAGCTGGAAGAATCGGCATGTGGGGAGGTGTGAGTGGGAAGCCAGGGAGACTTGAGGGTTCTCCTCAAGCACTGCTGAGCGAGCGGCTCAGGAGCTGCAAAGGGCATTTGTGAGCACTTTGAGTGGAGCCACCCAGCAGCAAGGCTTTCTATCCAGTTTTCCCTCGTTTTGCATAGCCAATACTCCTGCTGTTTGCAGTCATCCCTCGGAGTCAAAACACCTCTCCCCAGCACCCTTCCCCGCGGTGCTGCGTGACCTCCCGACAGCGCCAGCGTCCTTGTCAGGGAGGGGAGCGTCAGTCTCCTCTTCCTGCCCTTGCCTCTGCTGAAATTCAGGTGAAAACTGATTTTGGGACGAAGCAGGGCTGCAGGCACACCCTGCTCAGCCACCACATCCTGCCCTGCCCCTCCTTGGAGCTACAGGGCACCAGCTGAGCGAGCGGCTCAGGAGCTCAGCCCAATCCTTTGGGAGGTCACCCCGTGGAGCCAGTGAGCGCTGTGATACCTGTGAAATTGGGCTGAGCTTCACCAAATCTATTTACTTGATCAGATTTATGTAGCAATTCCAAGACGAGGTGAATAATGAAAATAACTCATGAATATTTCATTCTTATAAATCACATAATTCATATCTATTCACAAATATTTGCTTTGCCTTATAAACCGGATGAATAATTTACAGAAATAGGGAGCAACTATTTTAAAGGAAATATGAAATCCATCGACTACATTAATCAACAAATATTATTCAACTTTTACGGGTTCAGCTTGCTGACAGGCACATTCCCTGTTTATGAGAGAAGCTGGAGCAGCAGATGACATTCCCCATATTAAAACGTGCAGAGATGCAGCTCGGTTCTCCCCATGACAGTGTATTTCCACGCTTACCTGCTCAGTCTCAGCCATGGCAGCCTGGGCAGGAGCTCCAGATCTGTGTTACCAGAGGGGCTGTTTGAGGAGAAAGGGGTGGAGGGGTAAAAAAAGAGCTTAGTGATCTCACTTTTTCTTGGCTAGCAGCTCTCACAATAAGCAGTAAATAAACTGCTAATTTTTCTAATTTTGCCAGTAATTCCCTCAATTATTGAGCTTTTTAAAAAAAATCAGCTGCTTAAACAGAGTATTAAGCAATTGCATTAATCCACCTGTATTTGGATGATAAAGTGATTAATCTGACTCATTTAAATGCTGTGATGGTTTGTTGATGAGCGTCCTGACAGCAGCAGGGACTTTGCCAAAAGGCTCAATGGCTGGGCAGGCATGAGGGACGTGTGGGGACAGGCACAGCCCTTGTCACCTCCCAAAAAGTCACCTTGGCCACTCCAAACTCATCATCAAACAGCTCCATGGCAGGGGCTCGTGGTGTTCCCATTCTCCTCCACCTCAGATGGTTGGTCCTGGGAAACTCTCCTGGACTGGGAGCAGACGGGATGAGGAGCCAGAGGCACCTCACATCAACACATCACTGGAGATGCTGCTGAGCCAGGCAGCCCACCAGGCACCGGGCAGGAGTGCAGGGTACAAGGACATTGTCACCTCATGTTTCTGCAATCCAGACCCCGAAGCATCTGGAGGATGTCAGTGCCAGTGAAATCATGGGGAAACCCAGCTGAGGGATCTACAGATCCTGAATGTGCCACTTGCTTCTCCATGAGGAGTGCAAGTGCCTGAGGCACTTGGTGGCTATCCCAGCATGGGAAAACCAGGCTTCCACATGGGAAACTGGGATTAGCAGAGCAAGAACTGGGTCTGCTGCCACCTCCTCTCCTTTGCAATGCAGGCACAAGGTGAGGAGGAGCAGGGCAGCTTTATGATGCCTAAATTAAACAGCTCCTCAGAGCCCCCCAGCCTGAGCTAAGCAGGAATGGGGTGCAAATGTCAGGGTCCCTGAGGAGTGGGGCCAAGGCTGACTGGGCTCCTGGCATTCCACAGGCTGGTTTCTGCCCCCCAAAGCAAGCAAAACCCAACATCCTTTTTAGTATTCCTGCCATTGGCAGCCTGTCTCCCAAACTATCCATCTGTAACATTTGTAGGGCTATTAAGAGGGAAATACAATTTCATAGTCACAGATAAGAGATTAGACAAATCAATTCCTCCCTGAGACACAGGCTGGAGAAAAACTCAATTCCAAATGGCAGTGGAGGTTTTTGTTCTCCTGGTTTATTGAGCTGTGGGTCCTGCCACCAACTTTCCTGGTCGAGTCCTCATGAGGACCAAAACGTTCCTGAGTGATAAGACAGCCAGAGGGGTAGTTGGGAGGGACCTGGCAGTGGGGAATCCTTTGGGAGGAAGGAGGCTGAGCCCACCTCGGCAGCCATCCATCCCCTGCTTTGAGGCAGCTGGCGGCAGAGAGCCTTCCTCCCTTGCCTCCTCCGGGGTTGGAGGTGGGAGTGATTCCACCCGGGAGGGCTGTGGCTGCTCGCTGAAGCCCATTTTGGCACAGGGAGCACGCGGGGTGCTGGCACCAAGCACGTGGTGCGCTCGGCAGGGAGCCGAGGGGACTGTTACTGTACAACATGTCACACTGTGCTGGGCTGCAAGACGAGAGGCTGTCAAAATATTTAGTGGCAGAGAGAAACTGAAACCTCTCCATCCGCGAATCGGGAATTCCACACAACAGCTCTCAGAAAACCTCCTGTACTCATGAAAAGCGCTGGCAGAGGCGGGCAGAGCCTGGCCTGACCCACAGCAGATGTTCTCTGAGGTGCTCAGCTTGGACATAGGTACAGCCCATGGCTCTGGGGCAAAGCAGCTTATGCACAACTCTGTGGAGGATGATAGGCTCAGCCAGTTGGTTGTGTGGTCCCAGCACACACGGGAAGCCTCTGGCTTCTCCTGGCACCATTGGCAAAGTCCATTGCCAAAAGCTCCCACAGCAGGCAGGGGAGTGGGTGACATGAGTGTGAGGGGAGAAAGGGGACCCAGCCCAGAAGGACTGGGAAAAGGACAGGGACACCATAGAGGGGGCTGTGGGATGGTGAGAGGGCACCCCTCCCCTGGAACCTGAGTCATCCCAAGGTGCTGTGCACTCCTCACACCTGCACGCAGCAGCTCTGTGCTGGAGAACCCTGAATTATTTATAGCCTGTTATCATCCCCCAGGTATTATTTGTGTAACCATTAGTTTCTGTAAAGTGTATGAAAGAAGCTGTAAAACATCAAGCATCTCCTCACTTCACCTGGGAGCTGATTATTTTCCTGCCTGATTTACCAAGTTCCAGCCTAGCAACTTAACCCTTTGTGACAGTGGTGTTGAGCACATCGGCATCTTGTCAGCCCTCAGCTGCTCTCCCAAGCAAAACCTGGATCCTTGTCCCCATGCTCAGGGCAGTGTGGGACCCAAAAACCTGCTGTCAGGGAGGGGAGAGCTGGAAGCTTCCACAGTGGAAGCTGGAGCAGCTCTTGACTAGAAAGCTGTGGCTCTTCTCTGGATACATAAGTTTTTTAAAAAAATGATTTATTCAACAGTATAATGAATTCAGTGCCTTTTAAATGTGACAGTGGATAAAATACATCGGCCTTCTGCAGGCGTAAATGTCATCTGGAAAGATCAGGATTTCTCTTCCCTCCCCCGTGCTTGTGGGCTGTCCTTTAATTCACTGCTTGTTTTAGAGGGACTTGTGGCAGAGCAGGCAGGTGTGGCTGTGTGGACATGGCATCCCTGCATCCCCACATTCCTGAATCTCTGCACCCTCATATCCCCATGTCCCCCAGTATCCACCAAAGCCCAACAAAGGGGAATCAGGGAAGAAGGGTTTGGGGTCAAAAGGCAGAACCCACAAAGCTCAGGGCGCTGTCAGGCAGGTAAAGGCCTTTTAGGGGCTTTCAGATGATGGCAATGAGTTTCTCTTCATGCCCAAGTCAGCAAAACCAAACAGAATTACACTTCAATGTAAATACAGAGCCAACCAAAAAATAAAATAGAAACGACAAAGCTGACGAGCAAATAGCCCTGAAACTCACTTAGTGCCAACGTGACAAGGGGCTCGGACAAGGCTTGAGAAACAACTCTATAAAACGAGCACTTTAGAAACCAAATAAACTGTTCCAAAGACACAAAAAGATTACCCCAGGCAAGCTTGTATCGATTGCAGGCACCGAGCCCAACTAACAGGCCCTCATGCTGCCCGTGCTCACTCAGCACCCCTGGCCCCAGCAGCTTCCCCACCACCTTCTGTGGGAGGGAGCAGCCTAAAATCAAAGCAGGAGACAGGTGACAGCAGCAGGAGAGAGGGGCAGGAGGGAAAACCATGATACAGGGATACAGGAGGGAAAAGCAACGATACAGAAAACAGAGAAAACTGTAGAAGCAGCAGCATAAACACAACAAGGCACTGCCAAGCCTGTGTGCACGACACTGATAAAGTGGAGAGGAGTTCTTACCTCTGACCCCCCCAGATGTGGTCCTTTGGGGTGTTATTTCCCATTCAGGCACCATTCCCACAGAGGTTTGTATGTTTTCCTCCTCCTCAAACCATTTTGCTCCTCCTCTCCCTGCGGGGGTTGATACTGGCATCTTTGCAAGGACAGTTTTTCTTCTGCCATCCCTGTGGTTCTCCTTGTGTTGGTACCATTTCCCTCACTGATCCCCTCCTGGTTCTGTGAGAGGCTCTGCACTCAACAAACCCACTGTAAGACTGTTGGAAATAGAGACTCATTAAGAAATGTGAGAACAAAGAGCAGTTTCTCTTTAAAATCATTTAACTGATTGAATTAATGGCCATTGGTCATCCCAGGGCTACAGGGCAGAGCTCACCCATCAGCCAGCTGGCCAGGAAGCTGCTTTCTCAGTGACAGGTCCCCAAAACAGCCATTCCCTCTCCTGGAGAGCTGAGGAGCCTTTGGAAATGCATGCCAGAGGCATTTGGGAAAGGACAGCAAAGGGGGAAACAGCACACTGGGCAATGCTGCAGGCACTGCAGACCTGGCTAAAAGCAAAAATAGCACAAAACCTCAACTTCCAGCTTTCAGTGCCAAGGGAGAGGCACTGAAAAATGGGGTATCCACACACAGCTCAGCTGTTCCCCACCACGGCAGGGAGGGGATGCCCTTGGCACACCAGGCATTGCTCCCTGGGAAGCACATCCACACAGCCTGCCGCCCGCTGAGCAGCTGCCCTGCCAAAAGCAGCAGCTGGTACACGGTAAAAAACTAGAAAAAAACCACATTAAAATGTTTTTCTTTCAGATTATTGAAGCAACTGTAGCAAAAACTTCACATTTAATATGCGTGACCTGCTCTGTGCTCTCCGGTCGAATACATTGGTGGAACATCCTGCACAGCCAAAGCATCAGGGGCTGGGTGAGGTGCTGGGCCAGCTGTAAATGCCGGGGGAAGAAAACTCAGTACATAAAACACGGACCAATTTCTCATCTTTGCCAATAGACTTTAAAGGAGAAACCTGATAACAGAGAACAGAATATCTGGGAGTTGCTGTGGCCTGACCTGGATCCATAAGGGAAGGGCAAAGTGTAGGGAATGCTCCCAGAAACACAGGCGAATGCAGGAGCCCTTATCAGCTGTTCCATTAAAAATCTACTGCCAAACATCTTGTTTTCCAAGATGCTCCCATTTAAAGGTGTGTTGTAGTTTGCATCTTCCTAATTACCTTAGATGTTCTGCATAATTTTTGGTTTTAATTTCAGATGGGAAAACACCATAAACGTGCTAATTAATTACTTTTTAGCCCCAGTGCGTCACCTGAAGCACACACTTCGCTCGCAGCCTCTCCTCTCCAGGGCACTCCACGGGAAATGTCCTGTGTGACGAGAGCTCGGGCAGCCTCTGGTGAGCAGGGATTTCACCAACAGCCCCAGAAAGCAAAGGAAGGTGAGAACAAGGAGCCAGGTAACCCGATTTTTGGCTTTGACGGGAGCTGCCCACCAAATGCAGCCCCTTGCAGTGCTATGCCTGGCTGTGGCAGAGGCTGCTCAGAGCAGGGACTGCAGCAGAGAGACATCAGCTGGTGATTGATGGACTTCATATTTCAAAAGCCCATGAGCTGCTGAAGAGAAAATGTTTAGAGAATCTGACGCAGCTGGAAGCAGAATCAGGTTAAAAATAATAAACTTAAAAAGGCAAAAAGGCAGAGGAAGGAGCTGGCACTGACAGAAGGACTGCCAGCTTCCAAACACAGCTCCCAAACCTGCCAGCCATGGCTTGCTCCTGAAGGTTCCAGATATCTCAGCAGATTTTGGCACTCGGCTCTTCTCTATCTGCTCCTAAGCTTCCTGCCTTCTCCTTTCTCCCTGAAAACCTCCAACTCAGGTTTTCTTGATCCCATCACAGTCCATGTCCACAGACCCTTTAGTTAAAGGCAGGATGATGAAAATCCCAAAAAGAACACTCTGACTACCTGGGCAGGTAAGTGAGTGGCTGCTTGGAATGCTGACCCGGAGAGTATTTTTTCCTTTGCTTTTTTGAATCATTCATATTTTCAGCATCTTTAAAAGCAAACAGGCAAATGTAAAAGGTAGGATTTTGAAATGGGAATATATTGGCGTGGAAACAGAGAGAGGTTTAATTTCCTTTGATTTCTGGTGAATGGATGTTAACGACAGGTGGGCACTCAGATACGTGGCCAGAGGCAGCGGGAGCAGGAGACACCCCTGGACTGGCAGCGAGGAAAGGGAGCCTGGGTGTGGGGCTGCCTGATGGCCACTATCCCCACCCCAGCCCGGATCCATGGCCCCCAGACCTGGGTGGCAGAGCAGGGCTGGGGGCTGCTCAGGGCTGTGCAGTGCAGCATCCATCGGGGAGCCCGGGACCACAGCCAGCCCCTCCTGGCACCTGCTGCACTGCCCCACGTGCTGCCAGAGCCCATAAGCTGTTTATGCCCCTCATGCTCCATCAATCACTTTTTCATACAGTTGGAAGATTAGAGCTCCTTATACACTACCTCCAGTCCAGCTTGTCATAGGAAAACTCTGGGGAGAAATTCATGGAGATGTATTAAAGCCATACAACACTTTCTCCATGGCAACTGGGACCGGTGCAAATCCCATCAGCCCTGCCTGGAGCAGGACGAAGCCTCCGCAGCTACTCCGGCCTCCCAGATAATGGCTGATACAGGGGAAACATCTTCATTAGCTGGAGATGCCTCCCAACCCTCAGACACAATAACCTTTGATTAATGCCAGAGCACTTATCACTTATGAAATACATCCGTCTGAGGATCCCTGGCATTTTCCCAGTGTGTCTGAGGGATCTTGTGCTCCCAGGCAAAGCTCCGAGGGCTCGAGCAGGAAGGGAGGGGGAAGAAGTGATGTGGGTGGGCAGCGTGAGCTCGCAGGGACCACTGACCTGCCTGGCAGAGACCAGGTGAGAGCTTGTTCATACCAACACACAATTAACACCTCTGTGATTAGTTCTCAGAGCCTTGCTCTTTGCAGTGCCATCCTCAGCACAGCTGGGAGCCTCTGGAAAAAGTGGGAGAAGGGAACTCCTGCTGCAAGGAGCAGATTTCAAGTGTTTCATACTAAAAGTTACGGCCACAGTGTGGGCTGGAAGGTCTTTAAAAATAGCTCAAGGTCTGCATGTGCACACTGCGAGCGAGAGGGATGTCCTGATTCCCCAGCTCGCTTAATCCCGCTGCCTGATGACAAAGTCCCTGCTCATCCTGCTGGCAGGTGAGCTCCCTGCTGGACAAGAACCTTTCTGTAACTCAGGGCTCCACTGTCCCCAGCAGTCGGGGGGGTGGGGGTCTCATGCTGTCCCCCGAGCGAGGCACATCCAGGGTGCTGGAGCTGGCCAGGACTCCCTGGAGCTGGGCTGGTCTCCACACACAACCATCCCAGGTGGCAACACTGGTGAGCCACCACCTTGGTCCTGCTGCTTGCACAAAGCTACGGGGACGGCGAGTGGGGCTTGGCAGATGCTGTCCAGCCCAAATCCCTGCTCTCCAAGGGAAAGCAGTGTTTGCACCACTGGAATGAATCTGCAACATTACTGCAGCTCAACCCACACCAAACTCTGCAAGAGCCGAACCCTTTGAAGTCTGCCATGTCCAATCCATTATTAATCACTGTAAATCTGGTATAATCTCTACAAGCATATTCCGCTCCCTACAAACAGGCTGGTGCCAACTTGCTCCAATAAATCCTGCATCAGGGCAGCTATTGTGTCTGCTCTTCAGGCAGCATTTCCCTGCAGGAATATTTAAACAATAACAGTCTCTATTTGGTGCAGTCACTTTTGTTTTAGAAGACTACGGTCTAACGTGTAACAGATTTAGAGCTTATGGAAAGGCTGGGATTTATGGTACGCTTTCTTTCCAATGCATTTTGTATCTAATAATCCCTGTGAGGCATTAAATGTCTCCATGTGGGTTCCTCACTTCATGCCGAAGCAACAAAATAATCCATGTTCTTCTTACCCAAAACTTTGGGCTGAATTCTGACAGTTGCACTGCAAAGCAGAATTGCTAAACAAGCAATAACATTGCTTCCTTGTGAACTAGGAACGACTGGCTGATGTCTCCAGAGAGCTGGGATGACCCGTGGAGAAAGAAGAACACAGGTGAACAAGGAGCACTGGGGATGCTCACAGGCAAGGCAAGACTCAGCATTTGGATGGACTGATTACCCATCAGCAAGAGATGTCAACCAGCTAAAACACCCCAAAGTGAGAACAAGACAAAAATTCAACCCCAAGACATTCACTGGGCAAAAAGAGTCAAACACAAGGGTAACAAAATGGAGCCCCAGATTGTTCAGGGGAAATGGAAGCAAAGGAAATTTATACCAGGAGCAGCTCTATGTAAAAAGGAGCTGGAGATTTACCAACTCCCACTCCACTGGTAGCCCATCCCACCCTCCTCCCCCATAAGAGCACCTACCAGCATTTGCTTTGAGTGAAGCCAGTGTCCCAGAGGAACCGGGAAGCTCCAAGGCTTGAGAGAGATCCTGATGCTTCCCAGACAAGCAGAACTCCTCCCACAGGTTTGTGGCTCAGCACACCCATGGCACCAGCAGCCCTTGTCTCCATGCTGCAAATGCTGGCACTGACCAGCTCCAGCCAGACAGCTTCCAAGGAGTGGGGAGAGAGCATGGGATGCTCCGAGGGATTCCTGGAAATGCAGCCTGGGGCACAGCAGCCGGCCCAGGGACGCTTGACCCTGCTGTAACCCACGGGCCAGCGCCAGGGAAGGTTTTACCATCGAGACACTGAGGACCCCTGCAGTGCTGGTCCTGGGGCTGGCACTTGCCCCTGGCTTGGGGATGCCCTTGAGCCCGACCAGCTGTGAGGAGCAGCTGGGACACTGTCAGTCCCAGCAACAGCTTGTTTGCTCTTGCTGACAAACGAGTGGCAGCTCCAAAAGCCATTTAGTCTGGGCACAAACACTGTGGACCTGTGGCTGGGGCACTCCAGGAGCCGAGCAGAGGGCGACTGCAGCGAATGCTGCTTCCAGGCACTTGGGTCTCACTTCACTTCCTCCGCTGGCAGCTCACAACGGGCTAAACACTCTCCAAGAGGAGCAGCAAATTCCTGCCTGTGCCAAGGGCTCCAGCCAGAAAATGTTTTTTCCTCCCCTGATGGTGCTCATTAATTTTGTTTGTTTTCTTTTTTTTTTTCAAAAAAAAAAAAAAAAAAAAAAAAAAAAAAAATTTTTTCTTTTTTCANAAAAAGCTTTTGCTGGTTCCTCAACTAGGACAGGATTAAAAAACCAGACAACAAGGAAAACTCGAGGCACAGAGAATTCAGCCAGATCCCTTGCAGGGGCAGCAGGGATTGCTGAGACATGAAATTCCTTCTCAGTGATGATGTGAGCAGCCAGGCACCATGTCTTCACCTCCCTCCTCCTTGTGCCAGCATAGCTCATGCCTTGCCTGTGCTGATAAATCAGCAACAAAAGCGCGCAGGGACCTCAAGTTGGATCAATTTATTTCAATATTTCTGACACAGCTGCTACAGGAGCCACAGAACCAAAAACACAGTTTCCTAACAGAGAGGCAGCGAGCTGTCGGGCATAAATTACCCCAAAATGCCACAGATAATGAGGCTGCACCCAGAGAGGTTTCTCTCCCCTTTTCTTGCATTGGAAATGCTCTGAGATGGTGATGTGATACGGGAACATCACAGCAGAACCTTCCCAACAGGAACAGAGGTGGTTTCTCCATTGATATTCTGAGAATGGAGCTGAGGTACCCAACCTCAGAACTGCATTTTCCTTCCCAGTCCTCCATGTCTGCTGCTCTGAGGCCAAAGCACACATCTAACGACTGAAAATCACAATATTAATGTTCACCTTTCAGGAAGTAGTTGGATGTGCCACTTCCAATGAGGAAGGGTATTAATTTCAGTGCTTGTAAGAGCCGTCTGAGGCAGTTTCCATCATGATCATGGAGCTGTCTCCTGGCAGCCAAGAGCAAAGACAGTAGATCTTTTTTTTTTCATTTACAAAAAGACAAATATACCTCACATGCCTGCTCTTGCCAAGTGGATTTCCAACTGGAGTTCATCACTTCTCCCACTCCCCTATAGTTGGAGTCCCTCTCAAAGCCTGTTTGGAGCAGTGATTTTGGTAAATAACCTGCTGGGTGTATTCCCTTCAGTTCAGCCTGTGCAGGACCACTGAGATCCCATTTCTGATGGTTTAAATCATGATTCCCTGTGCTGCAGCGATGACTAATTGTGTCTCCTGGTGCTCCCCCACTCCCAGCCCCTCTTTTTTTGTTTCCTCCCTCAGCCAAACTTTAGGGTGGGGGGGTCTGGGCAAGGCTGACAAAGGGGCTGTAAATCCCATCAGGTGGGACATGGACCCCCCGACCCAGCTCTGCCAAGTGGGATACAACCCTCTGGGAGTCAGGGGGGGCTCTCTGCCTGGCTCTGCAAGGGCACACACCAGCTCTTTCTTGGCACTTGGCAAAATTTACGTGCAGAATGAAATGAGGGGAAGGCTGGAGCAGGGGCTGCAGTAACAACATGGATCGGCTGCAGTAACGAGCTTTTCCAAAAATATCTCTCCTTGGTCAGAGATGTTCTATTTTTAGAGCTCTGGAGCATCACACTGACAAAGCAGCAGGGTCAACGTGTACCTTTAAACTTCCGAAATGCCTTTGCCCTTGCACAAGCACCTTGGTGTTCCAGCCAGCTGTCAAACGTACCAACAGACACCTCTGGCGAGTGTGGCCACGAGACCTGGCTGCCACCTCCCCCAGAGCACAGAGAGGGCAGCTCAGACATGACCAGACACCGTCCATCCCATGGATCCCCACCACCTTTACCCTGAACACTTGACAGAGGTCTGTGAAAAAAAATCCATAATTTAAACCCCCCTGATTACATCTCCAGGTGGAGAAATTGTTGTTCCCTGATTTTCATATCAGAGATTATATCTCAGGCGAAGAAGTGACTCTCTGGGTTTCTGGATCCTTTTTCCTTCTCCAACAGATGCAACAGAATAGGGCAGGTCCATGAAATCATCGAATCCACAAAATTCACAAAATAGTTTTGGGAACTACTCAACAGTGATGGAAATAAGGAAGACGCCAGTCAGAGCTGTAGCACTCCCCTGTCAGCACAGTGAGCTGAGCACATACAGTGCAAAATTAAAAATCCAACAGTTCTATTGTTAGGAATAAAAACCATCATTTGCATGTTAAAACACTTTGGCTTACAGCAGCAATTTCCCTCTTTTAAACTTTCCTGGTTTACCCAGTTCCCAGGATGAATAATGCAATGGAACTCCTCAGCAGCCACATGAATGCAAAAATGTGATAGGACTCCTTTTCCCCCCTAAACTTACACATCTTCTGCAGGAAGCCTTTCCACAGAGGCACGGAAATCCCTGCTGCCAACTCTTCTGCCAGTGGCTCTGAAAGAGCTTTTCAACAGAGAAGGTTGGGGAGGAGTCGCCACCCCCAGTGATAAACCCTGTTTGCCCAAATCCCAACACAACCTCTACAGAGTCCCATTAATGAGACCTTGCCTCACTTCCTTTAGAAAGGAGCAAAGTAACTCATGGGGAAAAAACGTTATCATCAAAACATGTCTGACATGTGGAAGCAGATTACATCAAATTTGAATAATCTAGGTAACATTTCAATTTAAATTGTTCCCAAGTCTGAAGAGGAAAGAGAATCAAGTTCAAACTCATTGATCAGTGCCTGGCAAGGGGCAGTCACGCTGCTGCCTTTGCAATGAGCATCACCAGACCCCGCAGGGACACAGGCCTGGCCACGGTGCCCACTGCCTGCCAGACCAGGTTGGATGGCTTTACTCACCAGTTCTGCCTGTTCCTGACCCACTCCTGCTTTTTCCCAAATGGCAGGAGCAGCTCAGACACTGCTCAGCTTCTGCTGAGGGCATTTATAGCCCCACCCTCTGCCATCTGAGCAGCTTCCTCTCCTGCTGAGTTCAATTGCTGCACCACCCACCTGGGTCCTGCTGATCCTCTCCACAGCTGGGAATAATCACCTTCCCACTACTGCAAATGGAGGCTGGGGTTTTAATGTGTGTAAAGGGACCCACACATACAATTCCATGTAATATTTTGGATGCCATGCCCACTAACCCATGAGTGAGTGATCTGTGTGTAGGTGATGTACACAACCTGCTCACCAGCAGTAACGAACCTCCTCTTGTTGACATTTCCCAGCATTTAGTGCTTTTTACTTTTGTTATGCACAAATCTTCCACCAAGATCAATGGAAACAGCTCACTGGGTTCAACTCACACCTATTTACAAGTGTGTATCTTGATCCTGGCACAGGTCAGAATGATGTGAAAAACATCTCTGAAAGCAGCATCACGCAGATATTGAGGCCTGTTATTATTGCTCTCATCCCACAGTGACACCTCTAGGACACAGCAGGACCTGACCTGAGCCCTCCTGCACCTGGCAGTGTGAAACAGTTCACTCAGACAGCACATCACAGCACTTGGGATGTTTGGGAATTCCGGCAGAAGTGAGAAGCTCCATTTGCAGGAGGCTCGGGTCCGGAGGCGCTGGTTGTGCCGCACACCAGCCCTGCTCCAGGAACAGGCGTTTTCTATCAATGCAAATTTTTCACTTCCATTAGAAAATAAAATATTTTCCATTTATACATGTTTAATGAGAATTTCAAAAGCGTATAATGAAGCTAATGCTTCCAGGCTGTGTGCAGGCATCTGGAGCTGGAGCTGAGGAGGTCTGCTGCACCGCTGGATCCTGGCCCTCAGCCGGCCTCTCCCATCCCCTCCTGGAGCTTGGCCTCCCAACCTCATCGATTAAGATGTGAGAAGCATTTGGGTCCCTGGGCTCCCCCTGCCCAGCTGCCCAGGGCGGCAAACGGGTGGGTCGGCTGAGCTACAAGACCGAAACTCGCTCATTAACAAGCTGTTAAATAATTAATAAGTTTATATATAATGGCTTCTGTGTACATAATCTCGCATTTTTCAGAAAACTATCATCACTTTTCAGTTAGTTCCACTCGAGGAAACAAGGGCTCCTGCTTTCCCTTGAACAGATGAATATTTATGTCAAGCTTGTTCTGTCTGGGAATGGGGAAAACTGGATTATTCGGCTTCCCAGCATGCGAAAGGTGGGTGGTGGGCACAGCACATGCTCGACTGTCAGTGGTGCCCATCAGTTGCTCCAGACCTCCTGCCCCAGGTAACGGATCTCCAAAATGCCTGAAAGTTTGGCCAGTGAAGCTGTTGATGTCCCGTCCCTGGAAGTGTTCCAGACCAGGTTGGATGGCGCTTGAAGCAACCTCATCTGGTGGATTGTGCCATCACCATAAACGTGGCCTATGTGGGACTGGGAGTGCTCATCCACTCTGCCTTGCAGGAGTGTCCTTCAGTGAAGCTCAGCTGCTCAGCCCCAACATCATTTATCCACGTGCTGCCACAATGAGCCACCAAAGGGGTTGTTGGAGTGTTTTGGGTACAAAGAGTCAGCAAGCAGGAGGGTTTCAGAAGAGCTTTGTTCCCTTGGGAGTGGCGGAGGTGGCTGGCTCCTCCATGGGATGCAGATCCATGCCCTTGGAATGACGTGACTTGGCACTGTGACAGCTCAATGTCAAAGCAGCCTGAGCTGAACAAGAACCTTTCCATCTCAAAATATTCCTCCTTTGTTTTTACGCCACGAATCAGTGGATTGCCGCTCCTCAGCTTCCACGCCGTGACGAGTCCTTCAGCAGCCTCGACTTGCTGTGGAAACAAAATATTTTTACTTTGCTGTTTACTTCCAGTTTTTTTAAAGTGTGTTCTGAGTGAATAACAGATATGTTTTGTGAGGCAGCTGGTGCTTCTTCCTGTAACGCACAAGGTAAGGGAGAAACAAACATATTTGCTTTTGCTCCATCTATTTATCCAACAATTGTAGCTGCTGTTTTAACGGCACAGAAATGTAATTACCGCACACGTTCTCGCCAGCCCTAATTAGCGACATGCTCGAGCATACGCTTAGAGACACCGCTGTTCCATGGCAGCCTTCCCGTGGGCTTGGCAAGGGCTGCTGGGGACATGCCCTCCTGGGTCACCTTGTGCTGATCCAACGCTGACACCTGCACACCTTGAAAACCTGGAATTTATTTTTATCCCAAGAAGTCCCAGACAGCAGGAGTTGCATCTTCCCCAGAGACCATCACACATGGGAGAACGCTGGAGGGGTCCAGTGCAACAGGCAGTAACAGAGCTTTACAGAGGATCACATCCCTCACTTATCCACAATCGAGGCTTTGCTAATCCAGGAGATTTTTTATCTTTTTTCCTTTTTCTCCCTCTGTACTGGCAGTAGCAGTAGCTGAGTGAAAGCATCATTAATGTAATTAAATGAGCAATTTGCTTATTAACAGATTGCAACCTTTTCAACAAGCGTTGCTGGGTATTCCCCCTTTGAACACCAACTCCTTGTGCTCAGGAAGGAAGGGCTTCCTTTCAAGGAGGGGGTTGAGCCAGGTGAACCAAACCTCTGCTCTGCTCCATCGGCAGGACCCAGCTCAAGCTCAGTCCCCAAGGCTGAGCCCGCTGGTCAGTCCTGGGGCTGCCACACCCCAGCCCCACATCCCTGGCCAGGGCTCCAGGAATGCTGGCACTGAGCAGGGAGCTGAAGCAATGGGTAAGCTGCTCTCTTGCCTTACCCCTCAGGAGAAAGAGCCATGATGCAGGATGGGAACAGCTCTGACATCACTGGATAGAGAATTAAAAACCCCTGGGAGAGTTTGCCACAATTTCTCACTGTGCGTTCAGGAAAAGCAGCTGCTGCTTGTGCCCAGGAGCCCCAGCTCTGTTCCAGAATCCATCCCACATTGTCCTTTCCTGCTCTGAATGCAGACTAGTCTTTTTTATTCCCCTTCAATTTTCCTGGTGTGCCACAAAGTAGGTGATATAGAGGCCATGAGTGGCTCCTCTACCCCGTGTGGGGCAGGTGGGTGCTTATGCTGGGGTCTGTGTGTGGCTCTCAACAGCTTGTCCAGGTGGGAATCTGCCACTGTTCTCACCAGAGAAAAGCACTCAGTGTTTCCCCAGAGCGGTTTTCCCTTCTGCAGTGCTCAGTTGCCTGGATATCTTACACTGCAGTATTAAAATACATGGATAATTATTACTGTTCACCACCATAATAGTTTCAAGGATCAGCATCCCTATTTTTCTCAAGGAACACATCCCCAGGCAGTTGCTTTTGCATATAAGCACACAAAAAAAGTTCAAGTGAGAAAAAACCCCTATCAGCAAAGCACATTTATAGAGATGAATTATTTGCAAAATTCTGAGCATCCAAACTCATCACAGTAGATTTGAATTACAGAATTATAAGCAACAAGTTCATTTTGACCCTCTAGGCTAAAAAGTTATAATTAGCGCAGGCACCATAAAACTGGCTTTTAATTAAATCAGCCTCGGAGTGGAGGGAGTTCTGCGAGGTCCCTCCCTCGCTTACATAAAGCAGCTGGACCGAGCGCGGGGATGCTGCGGCACATCGAGCCCAGGGAACCTTCTGCAGGACTTTCCAGAAAGGAAGGAGAGAAATGTGAAATGTGGGAACAGGGGAGCCCGCAGACAGCCCTGGACCTCGCGCAGTTGTGGCCTGAGGAGCAATCACCGCCACACGATCTGGAAGGATGGTTTGTGTGGGTGAGTCGAGCTGCGTTTCTGGGTCCGTGGTGTCCTGGGTTCAGGGACAGCCCCAACACTGAAGTGTGAGGGGCGGTGCAGCCGCGGGGCATCGGTGCCACCCTGGTGGGACCCAGTCCCAACCCACGCTTGTGAAGGGCTGGCTCGAAGGACACCGTTTGTGCTTTGAAGCCTCCAGATCAGCCAGGCAATGTGTCCCATTACCTGTTGCTGGCATTATAATGGGCTGAGTGTATTCCCAAAAAGCAGATGCCATGGTGCCAAGTGTGGCGATGCCAGTCTCACAGTTGTCTCTTTCTTCGCGCTTTCAAAAGGCTGTAGGAAATGATGACATATGGCACCCCAGCATATGGCATTTTAATCAACACAGGTAAGGCCAGGGAAAATAGAGCCAAGCAGCATTCCCTGGAGAGAGCACCTGCACTGGTCCCACTGGGATGCTCCAGCTGCCTCCCATCCCTGGGGGTGTGTGCGCTGCCAGTGCCACCCCAGCGACATTGCAGGACATGCACTGGTGCTGGGTGATCAAATGAGGTAATTAACAGGTGCCTCCTTATCAACACCAAAGCTGAACTTCTAGTTCTGCAAATATATAATTAAAGCACACTCTCATAATTATACCATTCTCTTCCACTCAAGCAAAGGCGGAGGGCTGGCAGGTGCTGGAGTCAATCCAATTGTTTCCATTCGCTCTCCCACGAGCAGCACAGCCCGAGCATGGGGGTGAGGGAGGGTGGGTGGTGGGGCTGAAGGCAGAGCTGGGGCTCATCACTGAGACCCTCATGGCAGAGGCTGTGCCAGGGCCCAGGGCAGGCACGCTCGGGGCTGTGGGTGCAGCAGCGCTGAAGGCAGCACTGCGGCCAGTGAAGCCTCTGGAAGGATGAAACCCTCTGGTGCTGTCTCTGATGATGGGTAAAGCTGTGAGCATTTCAGGAGTCACTGCTGGGAGCGGAGCCTGCACTGGATCAGGAAGGACAAGCAAGGCTGTCAGCACAAATACCTTGCATAGAAGGGAAAGCAAATGTTGCTATTTTCCCTTAATATCCAAAATTATCTGCAAATGCCACTGCTGTCATATTCTATAAATATTGACTGTTTCCAAAGCCTCCTGCTCAACAGCCCTCCCCAAGCCCACTCCTCCCTCCAGACTGCACACCAAATCATACTGTTCCCTTCCCATGGGCGACAAACAGCAGGAACAGCAGGAACAAAAGTGTTATAGGAACGTGAACACCCAACTAATCATGCCAGACCTGGAGAGAGAAACCTGGACAAGCTCCACGCACAGGGAGGACAGAAAGCACCAACACACCATGTGAATACATTTACCTCTGTGAAAGCAACCAGGGGGTGATGGTCACCCTGCAATCACTGCTTGGATCAAAGAAGAAGAGATTTTTGTTCCAGTGCTGAGCCAGTGAAACTCATGGAGGCTGGGTGGCAGTGGGAATGCATCGGCACCGGAGCAAAGCCTGGAGCACCCACAGCAGCCAGCTGAGCATGGGTGGGAAGCACTGCCTCCAGAGCCAACCTACCACTGTCCCCAAAATAGCTTCAGGATCCAAGGGGAAGGGCACAGGGAGGCCCATGGATGCCCCCACATGAGCTGGGCTTTCCCCAGCATGGCTTTTGGGGACAACTGGAGCAAGGATGCAACCCATGTCTGCAGGCAGAACCCACATCCATACCCGTGTGGGCTGCTCAAACCACAACACTGGAAAAGCCAATGGAGAAAATCTCAACCGTGCCAACCTCTTTCTATGCCCTTGTCCCTTCTCCAGGGGAACAATCGCTGCTGAGGATCTTTGCCAAAATTAGTTCCTCTAAGATCTGAGGGATCTTTCTGCTTCTGCACCGAGCAGTGGGAGTGAGCCCACAAATCCAGTTAGTCACAGTCACTGGATTACATCGGACCTTGTCCTTCTGCCTTTAATAACATGATTGTTTGCTGCATAAGGAGCTTTATGTAACTGGGAATCAAGGGTGATCTGCAGGACTGCACAGACTGGAGCTACCAACCAAGCCCTCTGGGCTTGTGTGAACCTCCTGCTCCCAGCCCACACCTGAAAAACAAATAACCTCCTTGCTTTGGCAGTTAAAGGTCTAACCCCCTGTGGGGGTACTCTTGGCATGGGATTTCAGTCTGATATTCCAGTTTATTGCATGGCTCTGTATCAGAGGTGATGCAGGGATGAAGCTATCCCTGAGAAATGTTTCTCATCCTGCACCTCTCCTTTGAGGACAGCCCTCAGGTGCAAGGGGAGATTTTTAGGCACTCCCCTGGCTTCAGGTAGGAGACCACTATGTCCCAAAGCCATGGAGGCTGTTCAGGGATGACAAAGCTGTTACCAGCTCCCTCATCTATGAAACACAAGCACTTGGAGGTGAAGGCGCTGGGTCTGAAGCCTGTGGTGCCCACAGCGCACATGGAGTGGGATTGCCCAGCACCATTAAATCTCTGCTTTACCACAACAGAGCAACCTCTGCACTCCCCCCACACTCTCTGCAACCCTTCTTTCTCTGGATTTACACCTCGTTTTAAGTGACTCTGCCAGTCAGCTCCTGCACAGCCGAGGCTGTGCACAGTGCACGGGGACGGCAGATGGGCAGCATCATTAACATCTCTAGCAGTGAGTGGTGGCATTTTTGGTGAAGTGCTAATCTTTAAGGACATGTTTGGAGATTTAGCACAGCAACACAAGTCTGAAATTCCCTTACAATTTTCCAGCAATGGCCCCATGTTGGGGGCTCAGTTGGGTTCCTGAAGACCTTTCCTTCCCGCCAGAGCCTGGGCACAGCTCCCAGCACCTGCACCACTCACCTCACCAGGAAAGCACCGGCACACAGGAGCCTTTTCATTTGTGCATGGGCAGCCTTAATCCTCACACAGAGTTAATCTGTTTACCATCTTTTAGTTTACCTATCAAGTGCTACAAAATTAATGGATAGCCTTGTTGCTCTGCCACCGCCCAGCCCAACTCCAAGGGCCAGCACAGCCGGCTGACAGCAGGGTGGCATTATTCACACAATTAGGGAAAGGAAGGCAGGTGAAGCTGCCAGAGCAGCTCCTGGCTGAAGGCAACTCACATTGAAAATATCAGCAAAAACACAGGCTCAGCCTCATCCAGCTACCGGAGGAACTGCAGTCCCCTGGTGCCTGGGTGACCGAGCAGGAGCTGCTGCTGCCCACCACCCCAAAACCCCACTGGGTACTCTGCACAGCCTTGCACACCCTGGCTTATCCTGTGGCCAAGACACAACTCTGAGTGCCACAGAGAGGTACCTGTGGGTGGCACACAGGAGCACTGGCTGGTCCCCAAAACCTGGCAGGGTGAGAGCTGGTGGCTATGCAGCTAGCAGTCACCAGTGCCAGCACCTGACAATGTGGCACACCCTTGGCAGTGCCATAACACCCTGAGCGGGACTCACTGGGTAAATAAATATTCCAGAGACACTCCAAGTCATGTATTTTTCATGAGTTCATTCTGCTATGGGGAGCTGCACCCTTTAAGAAGATCAGATGCATCTGGAACAGAAATAATTTTTATAGTGAATAATTTGCTTGAAAAGCTGATTCTGAACATCTCAGTGAAGGAAAAACAACTTGGCTCCCTGGAATGATGCTGCAGGGACCTGCCAAGGGGTCAGGTTTGTCCCATGACTCTGCCCAAGGGGGCTGCTCTCCTGCCTGTGAACACCAACAGTTCCTGGAGGGAAGTCCACGTGGAAGCACACGCTTCCTGCAGATTCCAGGAATCTTTGGGGAAGAGCACGAGCCCTTTCCAGCCTGGGGCTGGCATGGGTAACCCACACAGTGCTGCTGGAGCTGGATCCACGTGGATTCACAAGATGCAACTTTGGGATCCTGGTGAAACAGCTGGCACAGTGTTTATTATTGCACTGGGTTTCACCCATGGATTTAGATATTGATGGAGTCTGTGCCTCCAAGCAAAGAGTGCTAATTAGCACCCACAACAGAGAGCCAGCTTTTAATTAAACACAGCTTAGTGAGAAGGACCTGAGACATCTTGCCTTGTGTGACAGTGATGTGTGCAGGAGGATTTTGGAGCAGCACTGAGTTTGCCAGGGCACAAGGCACTGGGACAGGGGTCCCACAGTGGGACATGGTGGAGATGGGGGGCTGCAACCCTCCCGGGGGAGCCCCAGGCTGGGCACCTGCATCACCAGGGCCAAGCAGAGCCTTGGGGTTCCTGCTGCTGACACCCCAGCCTGTCCTGCCCACACTGCCTCCTCCACCAACCACCAGCTCCTTCCTGCCATTGCTAACAACCAAACAAACTGCACGGAGAAAAGAATAATATTAATATTAAAAAGGCATTTATAGTTTTAATCAAGCTTTGGGGGGAAAAGACAGCTTAACACGGCACTTTACACAGTTGATAAAATGTTTGACATTTACTGGTGCCTGTAATGAATCTTGTCTCAATTTTCTCTTTTAAAATGCCACTCCAGATACTCTAGCTATCTGTAGGGTTTAAAAAGCACTTATCCAACAAAGCGTTATCACAACAGAAAATACAAAGGGGCGGCTCAGTGGAGCAGCACCAGCTCTGGGGTTTGCTGGCATCCGAGTGGGCACTCTGTGGGGTGGGCACTGGAGGGGAGAGCTGGGGCATCTTCACAGCCCCGCTGCAGCCCAACCCACCAAAACAGCCCCATTTCCCCACTGGCCACAGCACACGAGGCTCGGCCATGGGCCGGCACTGAGCTCCTGGGATACAGCAAACCCAAAGGCTTTGGAGCTGGAGGAGGCTGGAAGTTCACTTTGTCCCAAAAGAACAGACCTTGGCTGCCAGCGCTGCCCGCAGTGGGATGGCACGTGAGCTTTGGGTGTTATCAGGGAACTGCAGCTCTCCTGTGCAAACAGAGCTGCTGCTCCACGGGCACTGATCAGAGGAGCATTCCTGCTCCTCCTCTGGAAGGACACTGCAGAGGGAACATCAGCACTGAACACAGGCAGCCACTGGCCTGGGCTTCCCTTTGAACAACCACTCCAACGTCCTTTGCTTCTCCCTTTTTTCTTCCCTTTTTTTTTTCAGAGGGAAGAAATGAATTATTCTATGGAAGTTAGTGCCTGTCTCAGGAGCCTGGTATAGAAAATTAGGTTTTAATAGCTTTGAGATTGAGGCTCTTTGGGTCAATAGGACAAGATTCAGACAGTGAAATCACAGGCCCATAAAGGGAAAAAAAGCAAATATTTTGTTAGTCATCAGAGAGTCACAGTCCAAAGATAGCAGGCAGGAGCTTAAAATACCGCTGTGCTCGTCAGCTCCCGAAGTGTTTAGTCATAAGCTCCTTTTTTCTCTTGTTGTCTCTCTATATATTAGCTTTGGGAATGGAGCATTTGGCTTTCTGTCCTCGGACGTGCCTGGGAATTCCTCAAGTTACCGCTGGAATTGGGAAGTTTGCTCTGAACCAAAAGCACTTGAAGTCCATGAGGTGCTGCAAAGAGAGAAGTCACTAACTCAGCTGGCACTTCGGATCACTCAGGACAGAGAACTTCCAAAGAACTTCTGCCGACAGCACTGGAATTATTTGACTCATTATTAAAGGGATGAATGGGTTATAATTATTCTTAATTTCCTATTCAGAGCTCATTACCACCCCTAAGAAGGGTAGGTGGGGAGCCCTTGAGATCCGGCAAGCTACTTTAAATATTCATACAGCTGAGCGAAATTTCTCATGGTTTGGAGCTGTGACAGGGAAATGGTCCAAATGGGCTGGGAAGCTTCCCCCATGGCTGCTGCTCCCTGAGGGAACATCTCAGCCCAGTGTTGCTGTACCAGTCACCCAGGGCTCAGCAGCCCATGCTGGCAGTAGCACCAGCCCAGCATTCTGAGCTAAGACACTCTTAAGGGACCACCCGCTGGAGAGCAGGAGGTGGGCACCTCAGCATATTATCCAGGTGACTCACTGCTTTGTGGCTGTTCCAGGTTTTAGCTGTGGTGAAATGGGGCAGAGGAAGGCCACAGGGCTGGGACACAGTGCCTGGTGAGAGCCACTCTCCTCTGGACACAGGTGACAGCACATGAGGCAGCGACGTATGCCCTGAAAATCGCCTACAGCTCACGCGTCCCTAACGCATGGAAATGTCACATTGCTTTAAGTACTGCGCCCAACTTCTGTCCTCCAACCAGTGCCCCATTTCCTTCCAAGGATAAGGCCGTGCATTATTTTTGGCTGACCACTCCAGCTCAGGGCACTCCAATTTCCCCCCGTGCACTCAGAGGACAGACACTTCCCGTGATGCCTCAGAGCAATGACAGAACAAGCACATTCCTAATGGTTGGCACAGCCGTACAAAATATATTAAACGTATTAACTTTGGCACTTGCCGGGTCTCGGGAGGAGCTCTTGGAGCTGCTTGTCTGCTTCACCTCCGCTCCCCTGGCTCCTCTCTGCTCTCCCCTTCTGCTTGAAAAATTCCCTGTCCCCAAACTGCAGCTGGCTGGAGGTCACCGACATTTGCCGGCAGCTCGTCTGTGCCCCACTGGGAGCCACCCAGGCCCGGCTGGCGAGGCTGGCAGATGGCACTGAGCCATCCCGTGCCGCAGAGCAGCTGAGCCAGCTCGGCAACCCCTGGGCTGGGGGATGCTCATTGCTCCCAGGGGCTCGCATGACCCCGGAGCCAACTCACGAGCAGAGCAGGGAGCACGGGAATGTGTCCAGCACAACACGACCAACTGCTCTATTGGCTCAGGAACACCCAGATTAGTAATGTCCAGATGCTTAAAGCCTGGCTGGGACTCACTGCGGGCTGAGCTGCAGGGAGAGAGGCTCTGGGAGGAGCAAGGACAGGGACAAGGCGAGTGGGAAAACGCCTTCTTGTCCCTGTGCTGGGATGAACCATCCGGCTGCCGTGACGTGGAGCCAGCAGCAGGACAGCACCACCCAGGGATGCCTGGCAGGGAAATGTATGGGGGCCCCTCCACCACCTGCCCAGGAGGAACCAGGGCTGGCACTGTCCACAGAGTGGCTGCCCATGGCAAACCCAGCCACGTGGGAAGCGCTGCCCAGGGCTCACTCCCTGGCCACACACACAGCCTGGGATTTGATTACACTGTCAGTAAAAGAAGCGCTGGAAGGTAACCCCCTGAATGGCATGTGCCATGTGGGCTGCTGCTGCCAGAATGGGAAAATTGCCCTTTGTTCTTCACAAATAAATCCGAGGGAAAGCCCATTCTGAGCAGGCAGCATTCTCTGGGGACTGCTGAGGACTTTGCAGGCATTGCCATGAATAACAGTTTATCTACAGAGTTTCGTTGAAAATGAAGCCTCAGACACAGCCTCAAATTATGGGGATGCTGTGAAAATGGCTTTATAAACTATTGCTTTTTCCTCTCTGAGCAGCAGCAAAGTACAGGCCAGACAAAAGCCAGCCGAGACTCTAAATGTCATAAATAAGTCAGCAGAGCTGATAAAAATAAAGGATGAAATATAATTCAGCCTTTCAGTGACAGATCCCATCTTAGCTGTAATATAGGGTCTGTTGAGACTGTCATTGCTTCAGGAAATTAAAGAATGAGCCCATTAGTGAGGATATTTAAAGATGTTCATATTAAGATTATGACTTCCCAGACTCAGCCTGAGCAGGGAACTCACTCGATTCCAAAGTCATTTTTCACAGTCCCTTTTCAGTCCTGCCCTGAACTCCCAAAAGGCACCATGAGGGGTCATGGCACCTTTTGGGAGCAGGGGCTGTGGGTTACAGCACCCAGCTCAGCTTGTCCGTTGCCATGGTAACAGGAATGCCTATCCAGAACCTCAAGAGATGGTGCAGGTGAGGAGGTACCTGGTCCTGAGAGAGGGATCCATAACCCCTGCCACGTGTGATTTCTTGGCACTGCCACTCCTTGCACACACGTGTGAGCATCGCCACTCTCCCTCGGCTCCTGGAGCCAGGAGCAGTTGCTGCCATTCACTTCCCCTCCTGCCTGGCCAAGCAAACACAGATACTGGCAACAACAGAGCCAATCACCCCAAAAAAGTGGCTGAGCAACGGAAAGGAGCTGCAGGAAAGAGGAGGAATGGGGAGCACCCGAGGCCTGGGACAGGAGTCGTGGATGCCCGTGCCTGGAGGGATGTCAGGTAGAAGAGAAGAGCAGCATTAAAAAAAAAGGTGAAGGTTCTAGTCCTGGTATGTTGAGAAACTGATGGATAATTGTAATTAGCTTTCAGAATTTTTAATTATAGAAGGGGTATAAATAATCACAAAGCGCAGCTTCACTAATGAGAGTCCTTGTGCTCAGAAACACGGGGATGCATTTGTTAGGGAGACTTTGAAAGCTCTGCTGTTAATTAGGTGTCTCACAGCCAGCAGGGTTTCAGGAGAAGGAGAAACATGTATACATTTAAATCAGGCTCATTGTGAGAGGTACCCAACATCAATTATGGGATAGCAGGGTGCTAAAATGAACGCGAGTTGTAATTAGGGAGTGGATCTAAAAGGCAGAGAAGAGCCTTTGCTTCCCCTCAGGTATCTGTCAGAGGTGTTTAACGTTGGTCAGGACACAGGAGGAGATGTGACCTGCCTTCCTCACACTGGAGAGCACCCCATGGCAGTGACCTGCCTTCCTCCTGCTGGAGAGCATCCTGCAGTGAGAACCATGCACTGCAGAACTTCTCAAGGCATCCCTTGGTGGGCTGGGATGGATCAGAGCCTCAGCTGGACGTCACTGCTGGGGCTTATACAGCCCTGTGCCACTGCTTTTATTGGCAGGGAAGCAGAAGGGGAGAGGAAGGCCTGATTAGTTTAATTAAGCATGTGGAAACAGTTTGCATTTCTCCACCCACAAAACCCAGCACAGCACCTGGGGAGCTGCTGGCCCTGCCCTGGCCCATATTCAAGACTGAAGGGAGGTCCAGCCTCCCCACGATCCCCCGTGGATGCAGAAAATAAAACAGCAGCTAAAGAGAGAGAGTGAGGATGTTTTCTTGCTCCCCGTCGTTTCTGGGACCACCTGGTGTGTTTTCTTGATGGTTATAAGCCAGCAGAAAAGAAAATGACAAAGGCTGGGAGATACTTTGTGAAGTCGTGTCTGTTTTCGTCTGGTCCGAGAGCAAGTGGTAAGCTCAGACCCCAAGGTCTGACACTCTGCTGTCCTTCCTTACATCTTCTTTTTTGGTTACAAATTTCAAGCTCTGACACAGGAGTTTATGCAAGTAATTATGTTTAGCTGGTATTTGGCTAAATCTAATGAAGCAATGATAAACAGCTCAGCGTTTTCTTCCCTGATGACTAATGAATATTAATTTTGCTGTCAAAAAAGAACCTCTGCTCATTGCAAAAAGATTAGATTCCCTTGCTAAAACTTGGGGAGGGGGTAGGAGTTCACCAGAAAGGATGGAGTTTTGGGAAAGCCTGCATCTGCTCCTGTATGGAGAGCAGCAGGCTGGGTTTAGATGCCTTTGTGAGGAATGGCTGTCAATCACCATCTGGCCCAACTGCCCTTATTTTTTTGGCAGAAACCCATCTGAGCATGAGCTGTGAGAACACACTAGGCTCTGCATGTCCCATGGTTCACACAGCAGTGACCCCAGGAATTCTCCTCCAGCCAGGGTTGCCTTTGGCAGGAAAATGGCCCAAAAGTCTTCTACAAGTTATTTTCCTCATAGCACGTGGCTCCCTGTTTCTGGCACTTTCTCCTTGTGTTTTCGAGCGAAACAGCAAAGCCCTGCCCTGCAGGAAGGTTCCAGCTCTTCACCTTCATGGGTGGGGGTTAATCTGCCACTCGATGGTCATTTCTAGCAGCGTGGGAAAGGTGGTGCTGTTGCCACCACAGGAACCCGGGACCTGGAGGCAACCCTGCACTCCAGCATTTCGTGGGATGCTCTTGCTGCTGGCTGCATGCCAGCCTGGCAGCCCCACAGGCTTGGGGTGCTCATCCCAGCTCGCCCTGGCTCCCTCCCTGCAGCCCCCCGTGCTGCTCCCTGCTGCTCAGAGCCACGTCTCGGTGCCAGCATCGTGTTAAACCGTTTCTAACTTTAAGCAGCTCGTGGGCTGCAGTGAAACACAGTTTGCACATGATGCGAGGGGAGCCGTGTGGCTCCTCCTGGTGAGGGGGCAGCGTGAAAATGAGTCTGCCTGGGTGGGCGAGGGGCAGCAGGACCCAGGTGGCCGCTGTGGCCCCCAGCAGGACCCGTGTGGGGTGGGGTGTGCCTTGCCAAGCCATCTCCTTCCAGCATGATGCCGGCTGGCAGCCCTACACCGAGGAGGGAGTTGGATCATCTTCTTCCCAGCAGCTGCTCTCAACAGCCCAGTAGGATGTGTTGAGTTTCTTGACGTTGCTCTTAAGCATCAGCACCCTGTGCCCGAGGCTGTGCCAAGGGCTGGGGAAGCAGCCTGAGTGCAGTGGGGTTCAGATCTGCCCATTTCAAGGGGCACAGAGGGACCACGGCAGCTCCTCAGCACCTGCATCCTCCCTTGACTTCTTGGCAAGGTACCAGGAAGCTCCCACAGGAACACACCCAAGCCAAGGCTCTGGAAGGGGCTGGTGAAACAGTGTGAGGGTTTACAGTGAAAACAGATGCTAAACTCTGATTTTGGCAAAAGGAAGCATCTCCAGCATCTGCTCAAGAAGATGCCCGGGCTGGGGAACGTGGGAGCTCCCAGAGCCCAGCAACTGCTTAAAGAAGCTCATCTTTCCTGTTCATCCTTGTGCATCTCAGAGACAACAGCAAAAGCACTGACGAGTTCACTCACCAACTGGTGTAAAACACTTCAACGTGCTGAACCATTTGCCCGTACTGTGGAACTTTGTTCTCTGTGATCCAACTTCCCAGTGGTGCTGCCGCCCACCGCGCTCCACACTTCAAACCTGCTCATCTCCCAGAGCCAGGCTGGGAAAGGGATGTGAGCAGTGACTGCTCTGCCACTGATGGGTACCACGGAGTATTCCTTAGCACAAGAATGAGCGAGAGAGGAGAGGGTATTCTTGCCTGTGCGAATACCAGCTGAATTCTGATTCCAATAACATTGTAGCAGATCTGCAGCACTGGAGATAAAAATGGTAATGAGTTTTAATAGTTTCCTTTGATTTCCACTATTGAAATCGACTCCGGGAGGCTGATATTGTATCAGGAGGTGTTAGATCCCTGGTCACACATCAGGCAGCTGTACAGCTTCCAGGGGTGAGGGAGAGGGAACACCACAGTGCTGCTGCTGCTCTGGAGCATCGTGGCTGTGGCAAGAGCAAAGAGCTGAGAGAGGTGTCCATTAGAGCAGCCGTGCAATTAGTCCAGCTATCGATTGTTAATATGCTTTTAATCAATACCCTGGGCAAAGCCAGGAGCTGGATTGATATTGCAAGAGTGTGCAGTATCCATAAAATTGTCATCTGAGCATCCAGGGAGGTGAGCTGCTCCTCCACTGCTGATTAGCTGGACAAGGATGTAATCGGCCAGGGGAAGGCAGGAGGTGATGCCAGGTTATTCATTCCAAAGTGCACGTCCCTGCCCAACACACAGACTCCCACCAGCGCCAACTCCCTTCACTGCAGCTCAGCATTCCAGCTAATTGTGCATGTCCACGCACGCTCTTCAATGTCAAAATCCAGGATTGGCACCTGTTCCCTGAAACTAAACTCAGTCTGACACTGCTGATCAATTAACGATCTCATTCCCCCTCGTGTGAGCAGCCACAAGTCCAGGCAGAGTCACGGGGTTGGGAAGGAATTGCTTCTGCAGCCCTGCAGGTTTAAAGCACCTTAACCCCAATTTCACCAAAGGATCCGTCACCTCACTCCGAAGCCAGGTCACATCACGGCCACGAGCAGCCTGTGGCTGCACTGACAAACTGCACTTCTGCCAAATGCAGCTCTCTCCTGCGGTGGGGCTCTGCCTGCCGGGAGCGCGGGGCCGGCTCTGGATGAGCCCTGTGTGCTCACGAGGAGCCATCTGGGTCAAATAGCAGGAGGAAAGCTCAAAACCGCCTTTTTTTTTTTTTTCCTCTCTGAGAGCTCAAGGGCAAAATTTGAACATCAAAGGCAGGGACACGTCTTCCTGGGCTGATTTGTGAACATCTTGTTGAGACATACAGGATCAGGTCTGAGAATATTTTAGTGATGCAGAGAGTGATTCAGAGTCATCCGGGTTATCCCCCCTCGCTGAGGGTGCGATTGAAATGTTTGTGGCTGAGCATCACCCGGGAAGAGCCGAGCAGTCACACCAGCACACACTGACTGTCATGTTCATATCCCAGGATCTCCTCAGCCTCACAGCAAAGCTGAGAGGAGCATCCATCATTTTCACACACGTGCTCTGCTCTGTGGCAGGGCTCCCTCACCCAGCACCGTACCTGGATCCGACCCAACTGCTCCAGGATGATGGTACACAGCCCCTTCCCTGGCTTCCCCTACAGCATGTCTGGCCAGGAGCTGTGAGATGCTTGTGGGAAAGGCCAGGAATATGCTGTGGCTCAGGAAAAGTGGATCCCTACAGTTTTTACACCGGAAGTTGTAAGTACAGGAGGTTAAATTCTGGAGCCCGGGAATGTGGCTCAGCCTGGGGGCCAGGGGACCACGGGATCTTTAGGATGAGTTTTTTTCCCCAGGGCTCCTCTGCCACGGCAGCACCCTGGCTGTGCTGCAGCCAGTGGGCTGCAGGAGCACTGGCTCCGGGCAGGAGCAGCTGCCCAAAGGAATCTCCAAGCACCTTTCCAGCGGGTGCTGTTTGCTTCCTGGCTGCCGGCGTGCGCTGAGGAAACGGTGCCTTGTTCCTTCCCTCGGCACTAACCAGCTGCCCAAAGACAAACTGGCCTCCCTTGGGGGGCACATTAGAAATGCTTAAGCAAATTAGCCATAAATAGAAAATGTAACATATGGGGCTGTAGATAATGTTTCATTATAAATTATCATATTCTCCAGGGAGATACGCCTCTTCCCTTCACACCAAAGACTCTGGGTTTCTTCTTCTGTGCAGATTTTGAGTTTCTTCTTCTTTTTTTGTTGGTTTTTTTTTTTTGAGTAACTGTTTCTGACAACGATTGGACTCAGTAGTTGATTTGCTGGGTGCGGAAACTGGGATATGTAGCTCCCTTCTGCTGCAAATCCTCTCAGATTTAAAATTCCCTCATTAAAAAAAGAAAATAAGCGAATGCAGTCCTGATGAAAAGTGCCTGAGCAAAGGCCCTGAAGATTAAACGTGGCTGTTTATCCATTGCAGAGTTGCACCAAAACCAGCAAGACTGCTCCCCACTCTGTGCCCAGCACAGAGCTGCAGCACCAGGGCCCCAGCTCTCAGCAACATGGAAATCAGGCACTTTCCAAACCAAGAATGCCCACAACGTATTCCCTCTGTGCAGCTAATCTCTGAAATTGCCTTCTCCTGCTCAGGCTGAATGGCTCAAGAGGAATGTGCCCAGTGCAGATGCATCTCCTTGGGAGCCCATCCATCATCCCAACACCATTCAGCCATTGGAGATGCTGGTGGGCAGCACAAAGCTCCTCCCTCCTTGAGCAAGTTCTAGAAAACTGTGTTACTATTCATCCACCTACAGAGTCCTCCAGGGAACAGACTCCCCAGACGGCTCGAAATTCATCTTCCTCATCTTGAAAATTGACTGGTTTGGTGCTTTCTTCTGTTTTACTTATAATCCTGTCGGGTTTTTTCCACACTGATCCAGAAACAAGTTCCCAGTAGCCACCTGGAAGGTCCCATCTTGCTCCAGGAAGGCATTTCTTTCCTTGCTGAAACCACCCTAGGCTGACCTCCACCAAAGCCTCAATCCTCATGCAGATGGCAGCAGAGAAGAGATTCTTTTCCCCAAAATACTATTGCATATGTAAACACAGACTGTGTAGGCAGAACCCACAGCACAGGAGGTAGCTTCTGCTCCACAGCTGTAGGTGTATAGGGGTGTTGGTCTCAAAAAAACAGAAACTGAGCCCATTTGAAGTACTTCATGTGCTTAGATTATTGCAGATGCAGAGATTTACCTGCTGTAATTGCAGAAATCTTGGCACTTGCACCCTGGAGCTAATTGATGTCATCAAAGCTCTGAACGAGCCCTGATTTTGGTAGTTACAGTCCCACCTGGCACCTCCGCCTCTCCATAATAACCACAGGCTTAAGGGGAAGGAAATGTAGAAATGAACATCTGTTGCAATGCAAATATTTGGGAGGATGGTGGCAGCTCCTACTGGAGATATTTCCCTGCCTGGTTGCATGTGCAACACATCCACTCCTGGATTGTCAGAGTCTTCCTCTCCTGCCAGTGGGATGCAAAGCACTGGAGCACGTGTGCTGGTGGGATCCTGTCCTTCCCAGGACCAAACTGAACCTGGCAGGGCGGGATGTGGCTGTGCACGGAGCGGGTGGGATGCTCTCCCTGCTGTCCCATCCCTGGTGTGCTGCTGTGCACTGTCAGGGCGGATTTGCAGCGGTTCCTGGTGGCACCGAGAGGTTTAGCGGATATCCCGTTACGCTGGGGACAGGTGACTTAACTGGGTCAGCTGGCTTTGCTCTGCAAAGGCTTAAAGCCCCGCATCAGCTGCCTCAGTGAGCCTCTTGCAAACTTCAAAACACAAGGAAAAAAATCTTCAAATTTAGCTGGAGCTTCATTCTTGATGGAACCTGGGGGAGACGTGCCCTTGCCTTGGCATTGCCGAACAGAGAAGGTCTCTGGGTGCTGGGGGTCTGACCTTTCTCCCCACAGGATGCTCACATGGCACTGGGGCTGGAGGGGACCCAGCAGCACCTGCCTCATCCCTCTGCATTCCTGCCATCACTCCCAGAGGAAGACAGAGTTGCCATCAGAAGACCCAAACACAGGACTGCTTCTCTCCAGAATCGTCCCTGTCCCTCAAGGCTTTCATGCCGTACAGACCCTCACAAGTGTGGTGACAGTGCTGGGGCCAGAGTCCCTATTAAATTACCTTTGCACATCAGAGCTGGAAGCAGCGGCTGCCACAGCTCACAGGGCTCAGAGAAACTCTCTGCCCAAGGAAACACTGACCTTTCCCACAGAGCAGCAGAGCATGAGGACGAGTGGAGCTGTGCCCTCCACGGCCGGCTGAGAGACGAGCATCCCGCAGATCAGCTCCGTCAGTTAAAATAAACAACAACCCCAACTATCCCTGCCAGGGCTGAGCTCCGGCTTATTGTTCCAGTCAAAAAATAATTATTGCCCTGAGGCCTGGGAGATAAAAAAAGTGGAAAAGGAACAGCAAAGGCAGCAAGAGGGAAGATCTGGAGCAGTGATTCCTTCACCAGTGCTGGGCCCTGATGCTGGATTCCTGTAGGCACAGGAAACGATGCACAGTCAAGGACAGGAGTCACAGCCTACATGGGTGTTTGATCCTCTGTTTCACTCCTTGCCAACTTGTGGCTTTTACAGCCTTTGACTTGGACTTTTTTCCTTAAAAACAAATCCATGGCTCATTTTCCTGCTGTGGCACGATGTGCTCTGTGTAACGAGATGGACAAACACAAAGGTGATGCTGAGTGTGGGGGAGCACAAGCCCTTGCTAGCAAACCTTCCTGAGCCAAAAGCATTGGAGCCCTAATCCTGGTGGGAACAGGGGAGGGAGGCAATACTCTCCAGACACCTCAGCTCTCCTCTGAAGGCTGTGGCAAGCTCTGGGGTGGGCAGCAGTGCCCTGGGAGCACAGAATTTCAACCAGGCAGAAAAAGAGGCAAAATCCGTCAGCTCTGTGTGCCAGGGATTAATATTTTTCTACTCCCAGCCTGCATTTCCACGCAAAGGGGCACATAATATTAAGGACACAGGAGGATGGTGGCAGGGCCGTGGGTCCCCTCGTGCTGTCTCTGGCACTGACGGGTGGCTCCAGGGGAAACACTCCCAGGAGCGGAGCGGGTGCGGCTCCCGCACGTCTGCGCAGAGCAAACACAGATTATGCCATTTCTTCAGGCCTTTCATTTCACACGTCATTTTTTCTATCTAAGTATAGGTTTACACGAGAGGTAATTACCATCCTTTCACAGCTCTTAGTGCAGAGCAAAATGAGACGGAGTATTACATTCGTAATCTAATCGTAAATAAAAAGGGCCGTAATAACCCCCAATTAGCACATTAAAGTATGTCAAGGACTCATTTTACTACTCCCGTGTAAACAAGACCCCCAGGAACACCTGACATCGCTGAGGCAGCACCGGTGGGTCCCTCCTCTCCCTCCCAGAACCAAGTTATGCAACACCCTGAACACCAGCCCTTAGTTGGAGTCAGACATGGATTTTTCATGAGGATAAATTAATCATGGGCAATTCTGTTCCCTCTGCCAACACATCTGGTATCGGACAGAGAGGAGAGGGCTGGAGCCTCCTCTTCCAGGCTGCCAGGGCAGCATCACTGGCTCCCACTGGCAGGCTGTGAGGAAGCAAATGGACACAGCCAGGAAGCAAAGGGGTGGCATAAAGATGAAGGTCAGAAATGGCCAGGAGCCCATTGCTGCTCTCAGAGTTAGGCACCGAACCCAGTGTTGGATGAAGAGCATCTTTTCCTAACACTCCAGGGCAAGCAACTGCCATGGTGGGGTTGGGCACGGCCCCCACCCTGGGGCTGTGCCCAGCACTTTGTGTTGGCCACCCAGCAGGAGGTACCAGTTCTTCTGTAAGCACGTGGAAGGCAAATGGGCTCAGGCCTTTCCCGAAGCCGTGATTGCAATCCCCCGGGGAGACTCATTTTCAAATGATCTTGTTAGACATTGTTAAGAATTGATATATTTGCATAGCATGAATGTTAAAACTCAGAAAGAACTCAAATGCCAATTAGAACCACAGCGTTTCCCCCCCCCCCATTAATCAGTCATAAAAGAGCAGCTCCAGGTGTTTTTCCCTGACAGAACTCTATAGTTATTAATCTTGACGACCTGAGTGCCATCACCATACGCAGATTTCAGCAAAGTGAGGGAAGACTGGGAACGACTCAAGATGTGAGGTGTAAACACAGTTTATGGATCACTCCCAGGCCTTGGGACCACCACTGGGATAATAGCACTGGGATAACCCTGCTGGGATAACACAGGCTTTGAACGCAACAGTCAGGGATGCCACGGGGATAACGGCGCTGGGATAACCTTACACTCTGCATAAAATCAGCAAGAAAGTCTAGAATTTCACTTCAGAAAACAGTGAGGAAGTGATGAGTCAAGCAAGACCAGGCTGACAATGGCGATGTTTGGAGGAAAGGAATAGCGCTCTCGGGTGAGGAGGATGCCATCAGGAAAGGAAAAGGCATCACAATTCAATCAAAGTGTGGGCACTGCAGACAGGTGGGTTGTGTTAAGGTGACAGAGAAAATACACATACCTGGCACAGCAGGAGGATCCAGGAGCTGAGGTGTGCACTTGGCATCCCAACATCCAGCGTTTGCTCCCTGGGTTTGTTGGGACTGAGTCACCTCTTCTCGACATCACCAGTTTTCCGTGCTGGGCTTTGAATGGCAGAGCCCACCACAGAGCTGCTGGGCCCCTCTGCTGCCCTGGAGATGAGTGGGGCACACGGGCAGCCCCTGTGCCAGCAGGGACCAAAGGTGCATCTCGGCCTCGTGGCCATCCCAGCCTCCAGCCAGCTGCAGGGCACTGCTGGCTGCTCCCAGCCCTCCCAGGAGGAGGTCGAGCAGCTTTGTGGTGATTAATTACCTGGCAATAGTCACAAGTGCAGCACTCCCCTGGGACAGGACAGGGCAGAGGCACAGCCCTCACCTGGCCTCCCACGCAGGAATAATGCCTGCACTGGATCAGCTGCCATTAGCAGCACCCAATTATACAAATGATGATGAAAAAGCAAAAATCCCAACCTAAAAATACCTCCCCTGGGAGAAGCGTGGCCAGTGTTTAAGCTGATAAGACAGAAGGCAAGAAAGAAGATGGAGCAGCAAACTGTCCTTCCACTTAAAAGGTAAGGCTTCAGATATGCAGATTTTCAATAAGCTTTTGAAATTCTTCAATAAAAATACTGTTAAATATTAATTATATTGCTATTTATAAATCTATACATAATTAATAGGAATAATTAATGGAGCAAGGATCGGTTAAGAACTGTCTTCTAAATATTTGAATAGTGAAACATAATTATGTTTTGATGTGAAAATGTCAGGAATACACGGAAGTGTTTTTCCCATTTATTGAAATCAGCAAAACTTGCTGGGAACTGGAGCCCTGAAAAGGGGTTGTTTCACCTTGTTCCACTTCACCCACAAAGTTTCTGTGCACTTTGCTGCCTCGGGACAGCAAACACCAGAGAGAGCGAGAGCTCTTGACACAACATGAAGTGGTTCATCACTACTTCAGGCTACAAACACCCTCATCCCCCTGAGCACCGACGGGGAGCAGCACCTTCCGACAGGACAGAGCAGGGACAGAGGCACAGCAGTGGCCAAGGACAGACCACACGCATCGTGGGAACCTCACAGAGATATCCAAAATACTTGGCTGCTTTGCTTTCTTTTTGGAAGATTTCATGGGAGAGAGATGCTGGGCTGTTTGCTCTGGAATTCATGGCCTCTGCTGTTTGAAGTGAAAGTGGGGTGGGCGGGCACGTGGAATGACCAAGGAGGGGTAGGAGAGATGGAGGGAAGTGCTCTGTGTGATCCCAGTCTTGGGCAGCTGCTGAGACCTGAAGCAGGGTTTCCCAGGCTCCCAAGCAGCATTTTTGGGACTCTTTGGTCAAACGCTGCACCCACCACTTTGTGCTGCACCCCCAGCCACAGCTGCCTGCAGCACCTCCACAGAGTCCATCTGCAGCCCTGCTCTGCAGGTTTGGGAGGGCTCTGCACTAAAAGCAACGCAAGTCACACATAGGAGAATGCAGTACAAGCTTTTGCACTTAGTCAAAAGGCTTTTCCACCTTACAAGTGAGATTTGCTGCAAGGGAACAATGAATCCCAACTATGTTTTATTTCCAAATAGTCTTTTATGCCCGCTTGCTTTGTCCTGGAAAAGCTCCTGCTTGGTTCCACTCCCTGCTTTTGTGTTTGCTGATGAATAGGGTTATTGAGGGGTGGCTGTGCTGGAGGACGAGCCCCAGGCCAGGCTCTCTGGCACAGCCTTGGCACACAGTGGGGCAAAGCTGGCTGAGGATCTGGACACTGCCACTGCTGACAGCAAGAACACTGAGACCTCCTGCTAGGGAAATGGCATCCGTGAAAATTGGATCCAGCTGAAGCCCGAGCATTCAGAGCCAGTAATGATTCCTCTGTCGTGGCATTTGGTGGTGTTGGAGTCTCCGCCCCGTGCCTGCTCCTGGCCCCTGCCCCTCCAGCTGCTGATTTGGCTCCGTGGAGATTCCCACGCCAGGGCAGCAGCTGGAGCCTCCCTTGCTATAGGACGAGGACGGAGCCATAGGAGCCAAATGTCACTCCCACAGCACCATCCACTCCATCCATGAACACTCTGGAGCCTCTGTTACACAACCCAATCAACCCAGCACTGAGAGAAGGTGGCGTAAAACACAAGAAATTTAGTAGAGCGTGTGAAAGATGTTACAAACTCATAAATTTTCCCCTAATGTGATCCTTATGCAGATCTGGGCATGAGGCTGGGCCTGCTACACCATCACTCACCCTGAGAAATTAAACTTTCCCAAACTTTTGCACATTAAGGAGAGGTTTGCAGCTTGGTTTCCCAGTTTGCTTGTTTGTAAATGCATAACATGAGCGATTACGTCTCAAACCAAACACTTCAAAGGCCTTCTAACTTTCTGGAAGATTCATGGCAAAGCTTCCCTGGTTTTTTTGAAGAGGAAAGTACATTTATTTATTGCACTTTAAGGGAGAGATAGTATCTCACAGCCAATTCCCTAAAACAGCTCTGCTGTCCTAGGAATTTACCAAGGATTGCTCTGCTCAGCTAATACATTACCATATAGAAGGGGAACAAATGACCTCAAAATTTGGACATCTGTCTCTGATGGGTTTCTCTGTGCTTTTCAGAAAGAAGTAACAGACACAGACCTCCCCCAGGCCTGTGCAGAAAGCAGGAGCTATTCTATCTGTCCTGCTGCTCCTGCCAAAAATCTTTGGCTGCAGCAAAGCCTGAGCATCTCTGTGTCAGCACAGGGAGAGGTGCCCTCTGCTAGGGCCTGGCAGGTTTTTGTCATGACTCTGTGGACCCAGGGCTTGCCCTGACCCTGGGCTCTGTCCTGCAGGAGGCTTTGGGACATGGTCACAGCACCAGGTGGGCGGCCAGCAGTGGCTCCCTGTGCTCACACCCAGCTCACCTGAGACCTCGTGACAGACTGGAATGTTGTTCATGTCTCAAACATTGTCAAAATTATGGAAAGACTTTTTATGTCAAACTGCAAAGAAGCAGCTGCCTGTCTGGGACCACCAAAGCACCCCACTTCCCCAGTATGCCTCCTGACTGGAAAATGGGCTGTGACCAGAAGCTGAGATAAGGCTGTTGTCCAGTTATCTCAGGTCTGAAGAGAAGTAAACAATGCTCAGGGAAGAAGATTGTATCTGGGTTAAGAATCAGTCCCAGCTGGCCTCTGGGGGTGGAGGAACAGAAGGGTTTTGGATGGGGAAAATCTCTCCACACAAAACAGAAGGATCAAACCCCTCCTCCAGGAAGACCACATGCACAGGGGACATTCATGTGAGAGGCAGCTGAGAAGGGGTCCTAAACCATGAAAGACCCCCCAAAACACACCACGAGTCATTCCTGAGGCCTTCCACCACCACAGAACTGCATGTGATCCATGTGAGACAATAAATCCAGAGCCTGTGGCAAGAGACAGCAAAGCTTCCCCCTCTGGGGGAGTGCCTGACACCATCTGAACATGTATTAACCCATTGGACTCTATGTTTTGCAGGACCCTCACCACAGAGAAGACCAGAAGACCCACAGAACACTGATGGGTTCCATGGAGTGGTTATACATTTTCTATTTAATCTTTTTCACTCTCTTTCCTTCCCCACCCCTCTTTTTTCCTACTTCTATCTCTCTTTGCCTCACATCTACTGTTAAATAAAATCCATACTATTGACTTCGGCATATGGTCTCGTTTGCAGCTTAATTCAGAGGTGCAAATGGCAGAGGCATTTCTAATAACTTCAATAACTGGATCTTAACAGACCCACAGCCAACACCCCTGGGTCCCTACAGGCACTTCTCTTTTGGCAGGGAGTGCTGAGTGCACGGAACCCGAGCAATGCACCGAGCTCCTGCCACCTGAAGGCAGAGGAGATGAACCCCCAGGCAGCACAGTGAGCTGTGCCCAGCCTGCCAGGCTGTGCCACAACTGCTCCCTCCAGTCACAGGCTGAGCTTCTGCCCAGTGCCATCCCCATGGCACAGGCCCGAGGCGAGCAGGCACAGTGTGCCCAGCCTGCAGCCCGAGCTGCTGGGAGCAGCAATAACCCCTCTGTCCTTCTGATCTCCCTCCACTCTTCCCATCAGTGTTGCAGGCGATCAAAAATGGGCAACAAACGAGCAGTCAGCATTTGTGCTTGAGGTGTATTTAAAAAGGTTAAAGCAAAACAGATCAAAATGTCCTTTCTTCTACAGCCTTCTCCCCAAAGTAACACGTTAGCCCTAAGGTAAAAATCAATGTTCAAAGCCTGTACCAATTTTCAGAGAGGTAAATGCTGTGTTTAACACTTTGTGCCCTTGGTGTGCATGAGGTGGTGCCAAGGGTTCCCAGTTAATGCCTTTGCAGTGGTGATGTGGCCCCACAGTTTGAGGAGAGAAAGAGCTAAACCAGGTGCCTGAAGGTTCACTTCACAGGGGTTCACACTGATGGCTTTAGAGGATGCCAACACTCTGGGTTTGTCACCCACATCTCGCCGGGACAGATGCAGAGGGGCGCCTGGGAATTGGGCTTCCAGGCCAAAACAAGACAGCACATTCCCAAAGATGTGCCAGGCACGGGCTGCCCCCACATCCCACTGGAGAATCCACACTGGGGCCAGCACAGTGCTGGGGCATCGCTGAAACCGAGCACCTACTAGTTTTGATAACCTTCTCATGTCTTTGTACTCAGCAAAACGGGCAGCACAACACTCAGACTTGTAAGGAAAAGATCGGGTTTGTCCTCAGGAGCCTGTTGGAGTTTGCCAAAGGTCACAGGGGGATGTGAAGCTCACCGTGGAACCACAGTGGTTTGTTCAACTCACAAACATCATTCATATGGGTGCAACCAGAAACTCCTTCAACATCTGCTGCCTGTCCCTGCTCACTCACACTGGGAGCTGAGGCTGCACTGGAGCATCGATGTTGGCTCTGAGCCAGCAGGTCTCGATGCCCCAGCAGAGGATGACAGGTGCCAACAAGGCTTCTCATTAGCCCACAGCAGTTTAATTACTCATTGCCTGGATGTCTCCTCAGAAAGAGGACAAAGGGTATGGATTCTTGCTGCTTCTTTCTAAGCAAATGCCAGGGGTCTAATTTCTAAGTTTTCAGACATTTCCCTGATTACAGCAGCCTGAAGTGCCAGGGGAAAGCAGGCAGCAGAGAGCAGGTTCAGGTGCCTCACTGAGCCTCCCTCTCTGCAGTGACCCCAGCACTGACCCCTGCCCCCTGTCCCAGCTGAGCTGCTGCTCCTGCTGCTGGCACTGGCTCCTTCCACACAGAAACTCATGGCTGATCAAACCTGGAGCAATAAACGATTCTCGCAGCCCACAAACATCTTTCCTGGTCAGCCAAGCGTTTTCTGAGCTAAATGGTCTTTTTTTTTTTCCTGATTGATCCCAAGGACGATAATTGTATTTGCCGTGATAAAAAGTTAAATTGCATAAAATTAATATTGATCCAAATTAAACCATTTGTCTCCTTTCCCTTTTCAGCACCACAAACGCAATTATTGTTTTGGCTGTTACAAACCCAGCATGATCACATGTTGAAACTGCAGCTTGTTTTCTGCTCTTTGCTCCCCCTCCCCAGCTCCCTTCTCTTGCAGGGGGGAAGCAGCACCTGGGTCAGCACCTCTTGGGTCTTCCCGAGCACCAGGATGCCACTGCAGCCCTGGCTGGGCTGTGGCTCATGCTTCAGCCTCAGACTGAGGTTCCCTTGTGGGAGAGTCCACAGTGGACAAGGAAGGGAGGAAACACCCCATCCAGAGACTACAGAGCCAGTTCCCTCCCTCTTGCTTTCTCTTCCCCTCCACCACCTTCTCATAGTGATAATTGGAAAGGAAGGAAGGAGCTATAAATACCTCTGGAAATTAAAAGGAGCGTGTATAGTCTTGGCAGAGAGGGAAAATATCCGGAGGGTCCCGGCTGCTCTCCCCTACACCTATTGGCAAGTGTTTACTTTGAAATTTTTCATTTTTCTCCTCTGGGAGTACAGGCAAAACAATATTTGACAGCCCAGGAAAACTGCGGTTTCTATGGAGCCAGGGATGAAGATCTGTTTGGGAGTAAAGCAGGCTGTGGAACAGGAACACTGGGTCTTAAAAATGAGCGAGTTGCAGCAGTGGGATGTGGGAAGAGATGTCCCCACTGCTTGCAGTGAGCCTCAGAGCAGGGATACAGCAGCCAAACCACTCCCAGAGCTGGCCAATGGAGCCAAAGCCTGAATGTCCACCTGCCCCTGTGCACACCACCAGAATTCCCAGCACCTCCAGCACCACACAGAATCCCCATGGCACTGGCCATAAAAACCCCATCTGGTTTCCTTCTACACCCCCAGGAGCAGCTCAAGACAACAACCTCCACATCAAAACCTTCTCTCCACAGGCCAGGGAGTTGCCAGGGAGCTGCCAGGGAGCAGCTCAGCTGCACTGCTGCTGGAACCGGGGCTTGCCCAGGGCATGGAGTGAAGCAGAAGGAAACCCAGGCTTACCTGGGTAGGAAACACATTTTTTTCCCTGCACCTGGACTTGTTCCAGAGCAAGTGCAGGTGCAGGGCTGCTTGCCAGGCCCACACCCCAGCCTGGGGAACAGGAGAAGTTCATGGGACTGGAGAGGTTTCAAACCAAACGTTCCTGACTCAGGGAAGCAGGGCTGTTCCCACAGAGCCATTCCAAACAAGCTCCAGTGCCAAACAGGTTTACTCTGTAAACTTCGCAGATGCAGAGCAGAGTTACTGAAGCCACTCTCACTGGGCAGGTTTGGGGTTTATCTGCCATGTAAAACTCCAAGCAGACGCTCCAGGTGAGCTGCTGGGGCAAGATCTGGCAGAGCTCAGCCCAGAGCATTTCCTGGGATGGGGGGAAGCTCCCAGCTGTGACCTGCAGCTCCTGGTGTGACAGCTTTAACAGGACTATGGGGGAAGAAAAGGACCAAGGGGAAAGGGAAAGGTGATTGTGCATTCAGCTCAAACCTGGCTTGTTCTCCTGCCACGTTCAGCTGAGCTTTATGGTGCTTAATTTAAAGTGCAGTTCCGTGCGGGAAACTCGTAAAACAACACGATCCATATTTATTATCTCTTGATGATTCCAAGTGAAATATTCCCATTTTGTGAGATTAAGGGAAGGGAGAAAAGGCTTGTGCTGCTGCTGCCAGCTCTGCCAGCAGATTGCACATGGGTCTGCAGACTGCCCCGCTCACCACTCTGCTTGGCCACCTGTGCAAGTGAGAGGCTGCAGGAGACACTGCCCTTGCCAACATTTGCCTCCCACTCCTGCCCCTCAACTCCCACTCTTTCCCCTCAAGGAAAACACAAACCAGCCTTGGAGAAAGCCTTTTGAGCTGTTAGGTAGAGCCCAGCAGCCCAGTCTGTCCTGCTCCCTGGGAATACATTGTGAGCAGCTCCCCAGCCCTCCCTGTACCACTCAGCCGCTCTCCAGCCCAGCTCCGCTCCTGCCTATTCTCTGATGCCTTGTTGTCCTCCAAAGTGAACATGAATTGCTGCCAGCTCAAATTAGCATCTTCCCACACTCGGCCAGCTGAGCTGCTGAAGGAAAAGGAGTCAGGATCTTCCAGCCTTTAGAGTTTGTTCAACTTCTGTTACACACCATGCGAACCCCAGATAGGTGAGAAAGGGTTTGGAAATTGGGTGTCTCCATCTTCCCCTAGATGGGAAACAAGCTCTTCCCAGAGAAGGCATGGAGCAAACCTCTAGCACAGGGGTCTCAGGCAAGGCTCTGAGGAGATTAAACTTTATACACAAGACAGAGAAGAAACAGCAACCGCTACAGTGAGCCAGAGGTACCGAGCGCAGGGTTTCAGCAGGAGATGCTGAGGATGGTTATAAAACTGCAAAGCAACCAACCAAACCAAGCTGCAGTACCAAACAGCTTTCCCAGTCAGCCCAGTGATCAGTAACTGGTCACAGCTGCAGTCCCTGGGGAACAGCCTGGAAATGCCTTGTGCAGGAGCTGAGGAAGAGGGGAATCCCTATTCCATTTCTTCAGAAACACAAATATTTCCAGCAACTGCACTGGATGAGGAAAACTTTCATCAGGAGCATTGATTATTTGGTTGGGTGTGGTTGATTGTCCAGGCTTGGTGTCAAACTGACACATAATATCCCTTTGGAATGGCACTCAGCTGTGAGTGAACAGGTGCCAGAAAAAAATCCCAGCTCAATCCAGATACTTTTGCCTGGGTATTTCTGATTGTCCTCCTGGTCTGCCCACAAACCTTGTGGAGGAGGATGAGCTTTTTATTGACCAGATAGCTGTGCCTATAATCTCTCTGGAAACGCACATTAAAGGAATTTTAAAATTGAGATTATCTCTGTGAGTAGTCCTTAATGACTCTTTCACAGCTGTTACAATGCTTATGTAAATATTGCCAGGGAATATTTAAGGCTCTATTAAAGAGAAATTTACTGTGCTGTCCATAAAGCATTGAGTCTCTCTATAAATCCCACTGCACAGGTTGGCTGTCTGGAACACAACCACTGCCTCCCTGCTTGGCTCAGAGTCGGGATCCTGCTCTCCACAGTCTTCATGTAGTTGTGGATAGGACAACATCCTCAGAAAGATAAAGCTCTGGAAGCAACCAGCAACCAACTCTAGCAACTTTAGAACCAAGCTGCAGGAATAACGTCAAAGTAGGGGGAAAAAGTTAAACTAGAAAGATGTAATGAAATGTGATTGAATTCAGTATAAATTAATACTGCAGGCTGGGAGCAATACACGTGTACATATGCACGACTGCCATCAGCTCTTTTGTTCCAAAGCTGCAGGAGCATGAAAACAAACTCGTCTCCCAACCAAGCTCAAACCTGCCAGAAGTAGCGGAGACATGAGCAGAGGCTTTGGCATTTCTCTGGGCTCACGAAGAGAAAGCCAAATGAATTCAGATTCATCTGCACTTGAAAAGCCACTTCTCTGCAGGACTGGAGCAGCAGATGGATGGAGAACAGGAGCACCACGATCTTCCAGAGCATCTCCCACCACCCAGCATCTCAGTGCCCAGGGCAGGAGCAGGAACTGAACCAGGAGCTGAGCTACAGAACTATCCCAGCTTGCCCACTAACACTCTGAAAGATCATTACAATAACCTGAACAAGAAACAGCACGAGATGAGCTTCTCCAAACCAGGCAGGCCTTTTCTCCCCCCATCCACCACCAAGTCTGAGTCCGTCCCCACACACCTGCCTTGCCAGGGGCAGCATCTCCTGCCCTCAACCTGTGGCCACACACACCTGAGAGCTTAGAGGGGAGGAAACCAAAGATCACAACTAGCAGAACAGTTTTTAAAAAATTATTATTATTGAACATTTACAAGCAAATATAGCATCAGGATCCTAGGAAGATTAAATGGAAAAAAATTAATTTTCCTAAACTAATGAAGTACTTGAGCTCCGGGGCAACAACTGCTAATGGTGCTTCTATCTCAGCTGAAGAGGCAAAAAAACTGTGTTTAATAGTAATTTTAAATATAGATTTGAGGATCTTTCCCATAAATCATGAAGTCAGATAAGGACTGCGCATAATAACTTGTCACATTACATAAACAAAACTGATCTCAAAGACTTTAAAAAACACTTTTATTCCATTTGCAAGGCTGCATGCTTGCAAGGAGACTTCACACCTGCATGAGCCACCCACCACTTAACTCTTCACCTGCAGTAACCCTTCCTGTATAATGGCCCCAAACCCAGTCATCCCACAGGCTTTAAAGAAGAATTTAAATTGTATGAATTTTTCTAGGGAGGGATCCTGGCAGGTTTGCTCAAGAAGAAGAGCTGCTTCCCATGCAGGCTGGGAGCAGGAGTGATGGGCACGTGTGAGGAGCCAGAGGGGCCCCGTGGTGACAGTGGCCCGGCCACGTGCCAGGAGATGCCAGGGGCAAATATGGCCAAGACCTCAGCTCATGGCTCAGGCTGTTTCCCCCCAGGTTTCCAGCCCCAGCAGCCTCCCAGTGCCTGCTCACAGCAGCACCCTCCCTGCACATCAGGGACACGTGCATCCATCAGTTTTACCCCCCACCTGCCACCCTGAGACACTCTCAGCTGCCACCTGGCTGAGCTGTAAATGTAAACAACCCCCCATGCTGTTCCACTCCTTTACAGCAGGTATTACTTTAATGCTTCCCTCCTTGAATCCCTCTTTCCCTGAGGACCACAAGATTGCAGGCTGCCACATTACTGCCACAGAACCTCCTCGACAGAGCAACACCCACCAGTGCAGTGGGCTCAGCATCTCCAGAGCTTTCACCGAGGGAGCAAACACCTGCCCCTCTGATACACTCATAATGTCAAGGTGATCATTAACATCCTCCCCAAACCTCTGCTCTATCAGGACCACATCTGGGTGCAAGCAAAGGGAGTGAATGTCTCCATCCCAAATACCCTGCCCTTTTCAGTGCTTTATAAACTTTTTATCCAACTGTAAAATTTCTCATTATCTGAGGTAACTAACCAACATTACATGAACTCAAACCAAGACTATTACAGTCAAATAGATAATTAAAAATTTCTGCTGTGCTGGTTCCTTCCCCTGGTTGTGTAAGTCACTGTGCCAGTGCCGCACCACAGCCGGGAGCCCAGTTTGGTGATCCCGGTTGTGGTAAATGCCAGGACCTGGAGGAACGAGTCACACTCTGCCCTTGTCCCCACAGCAGCAGCACCAGCTTTCCCAGTCAGCATTCCCTGCTCTCTCCATCCACAGTTGCTTTGGAGAGCCCCAAGCACTGCCAGGGTGGGACCCCCGGGCTACAGCCCAGGAGAAGGCTCAGCTGGCAGAGACAGTGCCACAATTAGAGCAAAGCACATCTTCAGGTTGCTCCTGCTCAGAATTCACCCTGGGAAACACTCTCCTGTAAGGAGCCAGCAGCAGCTGGAGACTGGCAGATTGGAAAACCACAAAGAGAAGAGAGACCATAGCAGGGGGAAGCCAAGGCTCCTATTTTCCCTGGGCTGCACATGCCCCAGCTGCTGGGACCACAGTGTTTACAACCCACTGACAATCAGGAAACTTTTGTAGCTCCTCAAACCACACCAGAAAACCCCATATTCCTCTTAATGACTCACCTGCCTCCACACTGCATCAGACATCAAGTTGGTCTCATAGCAACTGCCAGATTAGCACATCTCCCTAAGCCAGGCTTATCATCATGAGCGGGAGGGCTGGAGGGGAATGTGTGTGATGCCAGCCAGGAAACAGGAGCAGTTCCCTCAGATGCCACATACCTGCCAGGGATGAGCTGCCACCAGGGTCCCAGGAGAGACGAGCAAGAGCTGAGCCACAGGCAGCACTGGCTCCTTGCCTGGCTCTTAAATAACCTCTCCCCCAGGCCAATCAAGGCCGGGAGGCTCCCGCCCCATAAGCAGCTGCCTTCCTACACACCTGCTTGTGAAAGGGGCTGATTTTCAAAGCTCTACTTTGGGTGAGCCACATCTGGCTGTAGCTGGGTTTGGCTGACAGTTTTCCAGGCAAGGATTGTCTTTCTCCATGGACCAAGCGGTGTGTCAGGTTCCAGCAGCCATGGAAAACCTTTCCTAGCAGGTGTGACAGACAGGTTCTTGTCCACCCTGCTGCAGGTTTCACCTGACCACACACAGTTGCTCCATCCAGCTCCAGCAGTGATGCTCAGCCTCTGGCACAGCCATGTGTGCCATGTTCACAATTCCCTTGGCTTCCCACAGCTTGTGTGAGCAGGGGGAGTGTCTGCAGCAGCTCTCTGTGCTTGTGTCCATGCTCCACACTTGTGTTTGATGTGAGAGTGCTGACAGTGGGGGGCAGCCCCATTTAGGCTGCAAGGAGGAATTAAAATCACGAAATCACAGACTGGTTTGGGTGGGAAGGGCCTTAAAGCTCATCTTGTCCAACCCCCTGCCAGGGGCAGGGACACCTTCTGCTAGTCCAGGTTGCTCTTTTTATTCCAAGGCTCCTGCTGGAACAGCCCTGGTGTGGGGATGTAAGCACGGTGGGAGAGGGAGGCCAGCCATGAGAAGCACTCCTGGCAGCAAACACTCGAGGGGACAAGCACGTCCAGCTCCACCCCAAATCCACTTTAGATCAAAGGCATTTGACTCTCCTAATTTCAAAGAGCTTTTCTGCCTCCCCAACCCAATGGCTCAGCTTCCCAGGCAGAGCCCTAATCCTGCTGTCACCAGGGTGCTGAGTGTGATGCCCACCCAAGGATGTCACCAGTTCTGGCCCCTTGGCAGAACCATGGCAAGAGGGGCTGAGTCCAGAGAGCTCCAAGTGGCTTGGACAGTTCCTGCAGCTCTTTTGGAAAGGGCAGTGGAAATCCTCTCCTTTGGGTCTCGCTGCTGCTGCTTTGCCCGAACTTGTCCAGCCCCTCCTTCATCTGCAGGTTTTATCCTGCTTCCCATAGTGCTGATCAGTGATGCCGGGGAGCGCAGCAGGACCTCGAGACCCCGGGGCAGCCGTGCCCATCACGCCACTGCTCCGGGGACTTTGCTGGCAGGACGGCTGGATACAGAGACATCTCAAATGGGAGCGTGTTACAGCTCGTCACAACAGATTATCGGTGGGTGCTTTAAACCCGGGGCCATTATCTGTGCCTAATTTTCCATTCCAGCCCCTAACATTTCAATTTCCCCCTTCACTGATCTCCAGCTTTAATGGCTCTTTCAAACTTTCCCTAAGTTGAGAAGTGCCCATTTGGTACTGTTCCTGCTGCATCCTACTGATGCCTCGTCTCCTTTCTTTCTCCTACCCCTTTCCCTTTTCTCATCCTTTTCTCCTTGAAAACAGCCTCTATGTCCTCACAGCCCTGGGAATTGCGGTGCTGTCCCTGTCGCTGCCAGGGATGCTGCACTCCCCCTCTCATCTCCCCCACAGGGGGCTGCTGCTGGACCCTGGGAAGGAATTTCACGGAGCCCATAAACCTTCACTTTCCCTTTTCTTTCCTCTCTTTGCAGACTGAGCTGGAGCTGACACTCCGCATCGATCCAGCGGGACTGAGGGCGGTGCTTGGCCACCAACCCGCTCCAGATCCATTCAGTGGGTCCCAGCCGTGCTCAGTGGGCTCCAGCAGCTCTGGGGGCTCTTGTCCCTCTGCTTTGTCTGCTCAGTCCATGTGCCCAGTGCTTTTGGCCAGCTGCCACCAGCGAGGCTGCACTGCCTGGTCTCTTCCCAACCCCCCAGAGACAGGATGCTCCCCGGCTTTGGCAGCTGCTGCTCAGTGTCACTCAGCTGTCACCAGGCTCTGTCCCTGCCAGCATGCTGTCTCCCCAGTCAGGGGCTCGCTCGCCCACTCCCAGTCTCCTCAGCACCAAACAGAGCTGTAGTCTTGGGAGAGGGTTTTGTTGGGCTCTTAGCTGCTTCTTCTCCCACCCTGCAGAGTTGTTCCTCGGGCAGAGCTGGCTCTGGGATGTGTACACAGCCTGGCACGGCAGGCACTGCTCTGCCCTCCTCTCTGCCCAACAAGAGGTGGCCTCATCGCCTTTGGGAGACAATTATTTGAAGCCAGACAGCACTAAAACCTGTCAACCCTCAGGGAAAAAGTTTTATTGGCATTTTAAACATTAACCCTGGCACCTGGTTTTCAGCTATGTTCTCTGGCAGACTTGGAAAAGCAGTGGCGGGACAGGGGACACTGAGCCAGCTACTGCCTGGGTGACACAGGACACACAGCTGCAACAAAGCCCCAGTGTGCCTGTGTCTGCCCATGGGGGCAGGATTTGAGGGCTCCTGCCTCCTAAATCCCCAGGAGAATGCCAGGGCACATACAGCAGCCCAAAGCACTAGCAGCATCCATGGATGCAGAATGGTTCCCAGATGTGAGGCTCTCAGGGCTGATTGAAAGCAAATTGGTGAATATGGGGCTTTTCTCTCCCAGGGGCTCTGCATGGCTAACTGCTCCAATGGACAGGTTTATGGACTGTTACATGGATATGGCTCTTCCCATGGCTTCACAGACCCATTTCACAAATGGCACTGGCTGCAATCCACTGCTCTGTGCTGAGTTGGTGGTCGGGACATTGGTGAAGAGAGAAGGAAAACATGGATGAGAAATAGATGGGGAAAAACAAATGTCAAGCTGTGCTTTTTATAGCACAAGGGCAGAGTGTTGGCTGGGCTTTTAAGTAGAGAAAGATGTGCTGGTAATGGGAAAGGTGCCTGGGGGAGGACAGCAGCCTGGCTCCTCTACCAGCAGGCATTCAGGACGCCAGGCTGGGCAGCCCTGGACCACTGTCTGATTCGGCTTGGCTGAGACCAAAGGTGCTGTGTCCCTTGCAATGCAGCCTGGGCATGGACTGGCTCTGATCAGCTCAGGTCGCAGAGCTGGTGAGGCTGCAGAGAGGAGACTGAGAGGAAAGGGCGGAGCTGGATCCCACTTTTCAGTCAGGGTTGGCCCCATGTGACCACCACGAGCAGAGCAGTCCTCTGGGTTAGCAGAGAACTTGGAAACACTCACTGGCAGCCAGAGGCTGCATTTGCATTGCTTAACTGTGGCTTTTCCTGGGAAACTAAAGCCCCAAGACCATACATGGCCATACCTGTTCGTGCTGTCCATTAGACACATCAGGCAATGTGCTCCCGCCAGTGAATCCTGTGATGTATTCCTAAACACTGTGTTATCGAAGGCCAGAGAGAGTATCAGGCAAAGAAATCAACTGTTCCCTGATCTAAGCCGACTGGAATCAATTGCTGCAGGGGAAAAGCACCGGCAGCCACGTCTGAGCCCTCTGACAGGTCAATAAATACACCTGAGAGGACACGCTCGCCCGCGGAGGGGGACGTGTTTCCCTGGCACCGCTGCTCGACTGATCTCCTGCCTGGGAAGGTGCCCCGAGCTGTGTGTTCTGGCACTGCTGACCTCAGTGCCAGGTGGGCTTCACACCAGGATTTCACTTGTCCTCAAGTGCCACCAGGGCTTTTGCTCCCACCCCTCCTGCTGCGACAGAGACAAGGAGTGGGCTCTCAGGGCACCCACCCCCAGCTCCCGCCTCCGTCCTCTGTGCCAGTCACAGCACTTATTCATGCTTGAAAATTTGCAAGAGAAAGATAATAAAACCCTCAAGAAAGTCTGTCGCTGTTTTGGCCTGACAGAGAACTAAGATAAATGTCAGTTTTCAGTTAATATCATGCTCGAAGGATAAGCAGGAACAGTGAGGATTTCATTCTGGTATGTTTATTAAACACATACAGATATGTCACTGCTGGCAGAGCTGAAGAGGTCCCACAGTCCTGGGGCTCGGGTCCTATCAGAACCAGAAATGCCTGAGATTAGATCCAACACCAGCCTGGCATTTGAAACCTGGGAATTGCATCCGCGTGTGCTTCCTGAGTCCTCAGAAGATGTTGAGTCCCATCAGGAAGTTGGTCCCCAGTGCAAGCCACAGGCAGCTGCTGCACTCACCATCCCAGGTGGGCAGGCAGAGGAGATCCATGGGCTGATCCCACTGTGGACTGAGCCCACCATGGACTGACCCAGCAGGGACTGCGCCTGTGTGTGTGCCATGCAGGTCTCCACTGCAGCATCCTTGGGGCTCTTCCTTGCCAGCCCCTCCTGCCGTAAGTCATCTCTGCTGAGAGGCTTTGCTGCCTCAAACTGCTTATTAGCACAAATTGCCTGGCAGTAACAAACTGCTCTCTCAGTGCTCGTCGTTCGTCGGGCGCGTGTGGCCGTGGCCAAGTGCAGAGGAGGAGCCCGGTGCCTCAGCAGCTCATCCTGCTGCAGGACACTGCGGGGCTTGGCCAGGGCAGGTGACCCATGGGCTGCTTCAGCGATGGCAGCGGTGATAAACCCTCCCTTCTACAACAGAACTTACTGATGAATCAATTATTTCCAATTTTAATAAATGGTTTTGTTCAGACATGCTTGGGCCGTACCATCCGCCAGGAGCTGGACACACACCGGGGTCTGGTACCCACCCAGGGAGAGGAAAGCAGGGGGGAGGGATGAGCTGCTGGCCAGCACCATCCACCAATGTTCCCTCCACCACCCTGCAGAGCCACCCTGCCTGCCACCACAGGCACCCACACGTGGCCCCACCCCGTCCCCCATCCCCGCAGGGAGCTAAGGGCACTCGGAGAGGTGCAGAGTGTGGAGATCTTGGCTGTGAGACCCATCAGCTCGGATGATGTACTTACACTTTTAATAAGAAATAGCATTTGATATAGCACAGTTCCAGCATTTATTGAACTGAAGTGCCTTCCACCGCTTCAGTGCGGAGCCCTGAAGCCTGTCCTAGATGATTTAAGAATGATCCATCTGGAAAATGATGCAGACAATTTGTTACATCCAGCCAGAGAGCCATAGAAACCACCATAACAAGCTTAAATGATTTCAGCATCACTACATCATCCAGCCCCAGCCAATCTTCCTCAGAGCCACTGCTGAGCTGGGGTCGCCCGTTGCACTGGGCTCCTCTTCCTGAAACCAATGCTGCTCCTGCAGCCCATCCCAGTGCTGGATCCAGGCTCCTAGTAAATGGTTTATGGGATGTAGGGGATCCCTTTCCATTTTCCTGCTGCTTGTCTCACACCCTCCCCCCACAAATCCCTATTTGCAGCTCAGAAGCTCCAACCAGCTCACAAACCCTCCCGGTGGGCTCCTCCTGCTGCCGGCAGCACTGTTGCCTGTTGATGGTTACTACCTCGCCCTGGGTAAATCAGGGCTTCAGTTTTCAAAATAGCGTGTTGATTGATGCTTAAAATATCCCCAGCAATTACATGGCCCCGGTATAATTATAATAATTAAACTTGGATAATGCTTAGTCCTACTTTTTATCAGAACTGTGCGCTGCGGCACCAGTGTGTGGTGTTTTGTTTCCAGCCTCATTTTCCAGCCTCACCCTGTTGAGCAGTGCTGAAGGGATGCAAGCTGGCAGCCTCCAGCTGACAAGGGGACAGTCACCCTGTCACAGCACCTCTGGCCCCGGGAACCACTCATGGCACCGTTTAACCCAGGGCACAGTGTGTGGTGGCCATCACTGGCCCTCACTGCCCCTCCAGTGGGGAGAGCAGCAGGAGGGGATGCTCCTGGCCCCACGCTGGGGCGATGGGTGCTGGAGGGAGCAGGGATGCTGGTTCTCTCTCCTCTTCGGCTGCTCGCCTTGTCCCCCCCAGTCCCTCTCCCACGGCTCAGCACAATATTTCTCCTCTGTGCTCCCAGCAGTGACACTTGGAACAGCTCAGACTGGTGAGTATGTTTCCGGCTGTGATAAATATCAGGGAAAGGAATGAGATCCCAACACTGTATTTCATGCCCTGAAATCCCACTTGCATCTGGAAATGAACAGAGTTCTCCAGCTGATATATGCAGCTCTGAGGCCATTCGCATCCTGTTCGCTTGTACACATTGTCACGGTGATTTAAGCTGGCAATTTGGCCCTAAATGAAGAGCATCTCACTTTGTCCCTCCCCATTTTCCTATATATTATCCTGCAGAAGGGAGCTTTTTGAGATTTGGCTGGGCTGGGCCTGGGCCGCATCTCTGGTCCTGGTTTTGTGCTGGTCTGGCAAAGAGAACCATGGAGGGTCCCGGCACTGCGGAAAAGCTCCTGACGCAGCCTGGGAATGCAAGTGGCAGGTGGCTTCCCATGTCATCCCTCTTTAAANTCCGACGCAGCCCGGGAATGCAAGTGGCAGGTGGCTGTGCTGAGCTCTGTCTTCCCATGTCATCCCTCTTTAAAGCCAACATGGACACTGAAAAAGGCTTTTCTCCCTTTTCAGGTCAGATGGCATTGTGAGGAATGGCCGCTGTGCTGTCCCATGGTGGCCTGGGGAAGGGGGACACGGTGAGAGCACGAGGGGCTATGGGAGCTGTCCCTACTGCCTGGCATGAGCCCTCCTCGTGCTGCCCGGTGCCCACGTCTGTCCGTCTGTCCATCGAGCAGCATGTGGCTGTGCAGCTGCAGGGCCAGCTCAAGTGTGAACCATCATCACCTGCGTCACATCCGATGTGCAAACCAGAGACATCACTTAACAGGGACCTGCTCACGGCCAGGACTCCTCAGGTAAAAGAGATAACTGGGTGAAGAGATTCCATAGCAGAGCTGTTTGTTTAAAACATCATTAGTGACAATTAATTTGCCCCTGAGCCCTGGGGGTGCTGGGTGAGCCTCGGGACCCAACACTCTCCTGCCAGAGCTGCCAGGTGCGGAGATGGGAGCTGTGGGGAGACCCAGAGGGGATGTACGAGGGGATGAAGGCAGGACCATTTCCCACAACAGGGTTGCACAGCTGGGGACAGGGGGATTTCCCCAGGGAAGCAACTCGACTCCTTGCTGATGGGTCAGTCCCCCTAGACCCCAAACAAACCCCGTCCCCTCCCCAGGAACCGCAGCCGCGCGCGGACGAACCCAGTCACCACCGGCTGCGCGGTTCTCATATCAGTTTTAATAGCAACATCAGAGTACTAAATATACAGAGGGCGAGGGGACAGGGTGGCATTTACAGTGCTTCCAAATACACGGCTTCCACGGACAGAGACAAATTAAAAACCGCTCAGGAAGGAAAAGGTCCTTTTGGCATCGCCCCAGCTCATGCCGCGGGCACGCGGAGCAGCTGCGATGCCGAAAGGCGTCAGCGCTTCCACCGCCCGCGCTGGGCTGGCTGCCTCCCGGGGCAGGGTTTTCCCAGGAGAAGGAGGAAGTACTCAGTGATGTAAAACCGGTTACAAAGTAAAACTGTCTCATGTTAGAAAACGGGTTTTGGCAAAATAAAAATAAAGTGTAAACTTCACTGTACATGTCCTATCAAACAGAAAAATAAACCCCTCGGAACCTAAAATAGAAGAATCTGGGTCAGAAATCTGTGCCCTTAGTGTACATTTTTGTGCAACATATACTTTATTCAAAGTAAATATTATTTCCACTCTTGACACTATTAAAAATGTACCTACAAACGCTGAGAGTAATTCTTAAAAATGTGTGAGAAGCATTAGATGAGCTCGGGAGACCAAACCCATGGACTTGGAAATAGCGAGGGATTTCTTGCTGGTTTTGAAAAAATCACGTACAGATTTTATACCTGGTTGAACAAAAATTCCAACCACATTCATCCTGAAATGGGCGGGCTGAGATAGGATAGATATATTTTTGTTCTATTTTATTTTTTAATTATTTTTTTTTACAAAATATATAATATGTGTAGAATATCTACTATTTAACTACCATTTGAGCTGAACTACCTTCCTTTGCAACAAGCTGCCAGTGGAGAAGAGGTAACCTGAAATCCACCCCCGTGCCGGCTCTGCTGTGGCTGTGGTGACCCCGCGGCGGTGCCGGTGACCCCGGAGCTCCCACACAGCCCCTCCACACCCCCCACCACAGGCCGCCCTTTCTCCAGCTGGGAAGACAGAGTGAAGGTAAACGATCGGATCTGGAGAGACAGGCGGCCGCCCAGGACTGGCCCTGCCTGGGGTGCTGTGGGGTGATGCTGCCCTTGGGAGACCCCGGCTTGCAAAGATCAAGGGACAGGATCAAACCCTGCCCGCCGTACCGGGAGGTGCCACGACATGGGAGCTCGGGCCTGTAGTCCCAAACCAGCTCAGCTGGTGCAGGACAGAGCCCACTGGTGCCAGGGGTGCCCACAGCTCTGCCCACAGCCCTTGCCCCTGCAGTCACACCACGTCCCGAGGCTCCTGCTCAGCGTTTGCAAGGGATTTGGAGGGAGGAGAGTCCTGGGTTCGCTGCAGAGCCCAAGGAGAGCCAACCTCTCCTTGCTGTGGGTGGCTCATCCCACACCACTGCCTCTCTAAGACAGAGCCACATGTGACACACAGACACTCCATGACACCTCTGGGGGACGTGGCAGCCTCTTGGCTGCCATGGTGTGTTTCTCAGGGATGACTCAGGGGCTAAGGAATCCGGAAAATGAACCAAAAAGAAACAAGCAGCAGCGGGCTGGGGGCTTACAGCAAAGCAAGGAGCAAAACTTTTTCTGTTTTCAAGCTTCCAGGACCCCAGGGTGAGATGATGTGCCCAAAATATGACACAGCTCCTGCGGGAGCATGTCCGAGAACATCACGCTTCCCTGCTTTTCCATGGTGGGAAGATCTGCTCAGCAGACTATGCCACGGAAATGCAACTTTCTGTTTTCGTTTCTTTCCTGTTTTTTGGCTTTCATCAATAGGAGGGAATGAAATCACCACAGTTCATTTCTCTTCACTGTGCAGGACCTTGGGACGCCTGGATCCTGCCTTGTACATCACCCCATCAGCAGCTCCGGCCCTGTCCTTTCTCCTCCTCCTCTCCCTCCTCCCAGCAGCAGCCCCGTGTGCCTGGCATGCATGGGGGGAGACTTCCTCTGATAAAGTGCAAGTGCTGTTGGTCCTTATAAATAAGGGAAGATTGTGCATCTACTTTTGTTCCCTGGTTCACCGCTCAGCTCTGGGTGACCAGGATGAGTCCTGCTGCAGGACTGTGGGGGAAGCTCGGGCAAATCCTGCCCTCTGAAACCTGCTCCCATCCTTGGGGTCACAATTATTCACCTTCCTTCTCTCTCCCTCCCTCCCTGCCCCCCCACAGACTCTTTCCTCTCCTCTTCCCCACCTCCACAGGGAATTTCCCATGAGCCTCTCCATCCCCATCCCCAGCACCGCTGGCCCTGGCGCTGCCCGCAACGCCCTGTCATCCCCCGGCTCTGCCCGACAACTGCCCTGCAGGCAGCACGTTCCATCCATGCAGAGGCAGAGCACTGCTTCAAACGCCCTGGAAGGAGGGAGCTGAGATATATTTCATGTCCTACTGCTATCAGGATTACACTGGAATACCCATGGGAATGAAATAAATAGGAAGATCAATGGGAGAAGCACAAGGGACGTGGCTCCAAGCTGGAGCAGGATGGAATACCATGAAGTCACAAAAAGGAGGAGAACCCAACACCTGTGCTCGGAGGGACTGCACCACTGGCACCAGTGCCACAAGAAAGCCCCACGACACTGAGATGATCCTGGAGCAGTCAGAGCTCAGACTCCACACTTTCCAAGGGCAGACACTCCTCATGTTTTCCTAGGGAAGGTTAAAGCTCTGGGGGGTCACTGCTCTGGGGGGGTCACAGTCTCCCCTCCTCCCTGGAGGCATCCAATGGCTCTGGAGAGCTGGATACGAGCCACCCTGGAGACCCTGCTCTGCCCAGGGGATGGTTGGCTCAAGTCTGCAGGTAATTGTCAGGGCTGGCAAGGAAGACTTCTGTCCGAGGCAACATCCAAAAATTCAGGAAAAATAATCCAGACTGTGCAACTCCATGGGAAAAGGACAGAAAAGGACGTGGGAACAGGCGACCGCATATATATCTATGTGCAACACCACAGGGTTCTACTTTTTTTTTTAAAATGCACGTTCATTATCATAAAGAAAAGGAGCTGAGTAATTAGTAGGGGAGTAGAAATGTGGATCTGGACAATTCTAAAAAAACACTAGTATTTACCAAGGGCAGTTTACAAAAAGAACTGGAGGACTTTGGTCTGATCTCTGCTGTCGTTCTCACCCACCTAATGCCGAAGGGACCCAAGCGAGCCCCATCCTGGTGTCTGATGTGCAGCACAGCACGGCAGCACCTGGCTCCATGGAAAGACTTGGAGAGAGGGCTTAGGGTCAGCTGGCATCCTCGTCAGCACCCGCCAACACCACCCATCCCAGCAGGAGCCAGCCGGGCCATGGGTGTCTTTCTAGAGCAACACACCAAATCAGAACCCACAGAACTGTGCTTTCCTGGCAAAAAATCCCTTTAAACACTACTAAATGATCTCCAGCACTGTGGACAGCAGACTGTGTCTTCTGTTGCCACAGCAGAGCCAACCAAGACCAGGAGAGCAAGGGAAGAAGCTCCCTTGATCCCACAGCCCTGGGCTGGGACAGGAGGCAACAAGCTCCCTCCTCTCATTTCTCACACAGGGCTGAGCAAGCTTTGCTGCTGTGGCCTATTTAGAAGCCATTTTCCAAAAAGACTCCCACATCCCACTGCTGAAAGTTGTCTCCTGTGCCAAGAGAGGCCCATCTTCTGGAATTCCCCCCCTAAAACCTGCCCTGCCCAGCCCCAAGGCATCACGCCGATCCCGGCGGGGATCGCAGCTCTGGACATGGGGCAGGCAGAGGCTCTCCGGCTTCTTCCCGTTGGCCTTGATGATGTATCTGGATACAGAAGCCTGGAAATACCTTCACCACTGCCTTGAGCTGTGTTCCAGATACTCTTTGGGAAGCTTCTGCCCTGCTGCCTGCCAGCAGTGCAGCCCTGGCCATCCCCCACCACAGTCACGTCACCACGCTGGAAAAGCATTTCCAAAAAGAACCAGAAGTATATATATATATGTATACATACATATATATGTCTATACATACACACACACGGATATATATGTATATATGTCTACCTATATATACACATATAGGCTGACAGACAAGCTGCCAAAGTAGAAAACGTCAGATCACCCGGTTTGCATGATGCGTGTTAAAGAAATGAGACTTTTAGCCCATGACATCTTCTTTAAAAATGAGTATTTAAGATCTTCAAAAATTGCTACAGTACAAAAAGTGTTTGTGTGTGTATATATATATTTTCTCTCTACATATACCATATGTATGTACGCGTATGGACCGGAATGGATGACCCCACCAGAAGAGACGCCCCACTCATCCTCCACAACGTTTCCAGGCGTTACTGACACGGCTCCTCACAAAGTCTTTGCATCGGTTCATGGCACATAATGGTATTATTGGCACAGGTTCAGAGTCACCGTCCACGGCCGGGCTCCAGGCGCTCAGTCCTTCCCTCTTCGTCCCTCGCCGGATCCTCCTCCTCCTCCACGGGGTTCTTTGCTCACACATTTTTCTTTCTCTCCTCCCAAAACCGTGCTCCTTGACAATGCAGTTACCTATAGGCATGTTCATTTTTATAAAAATATATTTGGCCCATAGAACGCTGCTCTTTGAGTCTCCTACTGGTAAACAGAAATGGTAGGTACAGGTAACCCATTATTTTTTTTATATTTTTTACAGGTTCACCAATGGAATCCTGTTGAGGACGAGAAGAAAAAGAAAGATTAAGTCATGACAGGGAATTGCACTGCAACTTGCATTGCTGCTTCAGTGCTCCCCACAGCCTGGGGCTTTCTGCCTCTTTCCCCCTGGCAGCAGTGCCATGCGGCTCAGGAAGCACGTGCCAGCATCCTGGGGCAGTGGGGCACACAGGGAGGGGGGTACCAGCGACATCCTCCTCCTCCTCACCAGCTGCTGGTCTGTGCTGGGCACCTGGGACCACTAGTTCTATCTCCTTGGGGCCTTTTCCAGAACAAGATTTACTCCCAGTCATCACTGTGTTCTGCAGCTTCTCAGGCCACGAGCAGCGAGTGCTCTGGCAGATGAGATGATGATGACAAGCACTAACAAAATTTGCTAAAGTTAAATCTAAAGAATCAATAGGGAATTGGTTAAGCACCAAACCTGAGATCCTGTTGAAGTCCTTAAGCTATTTATTTACTCTCTACTGGAAGATACGCAATCTTGGACCTCAATACAAAGACAATCACTCCCCATCATTAGTGTGCAGCCACTTGCTTTCTATGTCGTGCTGTTCCATGCAGTGAAATGTGCTGTAGCACTGCTGGGTGTGCCTGAGACAGCTGCCAGCAGGTACATACACCCTGTACAGCAGTGCTCAGTACACACATCCCTAATCCACACTGTGCCCTCTGCCTGGCTGGGATCAGCATTCAGAATGCAGGGTGCTTTTTGTCCCAGGGCTCTTTCTCCAACACTATTTTTAAGCAAAATGCCCAATATACACCATCTCCAAGAACAACCCTGAAGTCTTAATTAGCGAGACAGATTTTCCAGAGTCCTTAATCTCCTGTGCCGGGGCTGTGCTGGGACTGCTGTTATTCCTGCGAAGACAAGCTGGGATTTTTTATGATGACTCATTATCTGTTAATGTTAACACAAACCATTTGCTGTTGTTAGGCAGAACGGGGCCATCACGGCAGCTGCTGCCGTGTTCAAGTGTGGCATTACCACACAATGCTGTGAGCTCTCACTGCCCCGTGCCAGGACAGGGTCAGACCGACGTCACTGAACCAGTACAGCTGCCAGGTCCCAAATCACCCCCTCCCTGCCACCAGTGCCAAACATCCTGTGGCTCTGGGTGAGCACTGGTTAACATGTGATGGCAGGAGGTACAATTGGTATTGTATCCCAAATAGCCTCTTTGTGCAAAGTAGGTCAGCGCTTGATCAACCTTACAGATTTTTGTATAATCTCATTCCATGGGGTTTTTCAGTCAAAGAGAGTGGGATTAAGGAGGAGAATAATGCAGAATCTCAAACTTCATTTCAGAAAACCCCAAAGCCAGGATGAAATCAAGCCAAACCAGCCACCCTGTGCTGGGGTGCCTGGCCAAAGCCACTCAAGTCTTCAGCAAACGTCACCTGTTGTTCTGCAGAACACTGTCTGCTCCTGCCTCTGCCTGGGTGCTGTGTGTCCTCCAGTACTGCTGGCATCAGGGCACAAGGAGCTTTCCTTCTCTTACGTCCCTGCAGGTAATTCCTCAGTGCTTTCACTGACTGCTCCACTCCTCACCTCCCCAGCCTGGAGCCACACTACAGCTGCAGCTACCCCAGCTGCTGTGGATGGGCTGGCCCTGTGCTGCAGGAATAGCTGCTGGTGGCCACTGCCGAGGTGTGACATCCACCCAGGTGTGACATCCACCCAGGAGCCAGTTCTCCAGTGGGGCCTGGCTGCTGGCACAGGTACACGTGTAGAAAACAGGTTTTGGATTAATCTTATTTTGTTATCCTTAATGAAACCAAGCAGCAGCTTCCAGAATTGTATGTGTAATTGAAACACTATTACAGCGCTAATGCTCCTGGTAAAAGACGGATAGATTTTTCCAGAGCGCGTCAATGTGCGTTTTATGGATTCCATGAAAACAGGTCAATGAGAATTTCTAGGATTTAATAAGGCGTAATGGAATGGCTTCAGGCTGTTTAAAGAAACATGGAGATGGCCAGAGCATGGTCTTTGGCCCGAGGTTTCACAGGACCTCAGGTGGGAACAGCAGGATCCACACAGGCTTCCCACAGCACTCTGAGCTGCTCCTTCTTCCCTGGACCTGAGGCATGAGAGCTGTGGATGGCACCGAGTGCAGCTGGCTTCTTTTGTGTGTTATTTCTTTTTCTTAATACACTTTAAGCCAATGGAGAGACATTCCAAACTACAGAGCTGAGGGTGGAAAAGGTATGCCCCAATTTGGTGAACCTGACTGTGGTAAATGCCACTGTGGAATGAGCTGCACCCTGCCCTTGCCCCCATGGCAGTAGCACTGGCTGCAGCCCAGGAGCAGGCACAGGGGGTTACTGCCATTCTTTCTGAGACTGGTATTCCCTGCAGAACCTCCCTGCTCATCCTCCTGCTGCCCTTGCTCCTGGCATCAGCTCCCACCTGGATTCCTTCACCCTCTGTCCCATGAGACAGCAGCCATGACAAAAGAGTCAGAGAAATAAAGCGAGCACATCAACAGGTGGGGAGTGAGAGCCTTTAACCTTCCCTAGTGAAGCCACTTTTTCTGGGAGAGGTTGCAGGGGGGCAGGAGGGCTGTGCCAGCCAAAACCCTGCTCTCTACCCCACCGTGCCAGCACACACCTCACCTGCCCTGCCCAGACACTGCCAGCCCCAGCACAGCCGAGACCATTAACTTTTTATTCCCTTCTATTCTAATCTAATTATATTTCTATGTTCAATAGCTGTGCATAATGTTAAACAGGCTATTCCGAGCGAGCTGCAGCCAGGGAAGGCTGGAAATTTCATTTACACTGAATATATGATTCATTACAGCAGGGACTTGGGACAGAGCAATTAATTCACCTGAGCACGTGGCTCAAGCGGGCACCACTGCCCACAGCGAGCTGGCACACACAGACCTTTAACTGCTTTCCTGCCACCACTATCAATTGTGCCACCTTCAGAAGTGACACAAGGAGGTGGAAATGGCTTGAGCCAACTCAACAAAAGACAAGAAAATCCCCTACATCTGTACTGTTGCAACCAAAACAACATTGTTGCACTCCTTTGGTCGCAGCAGCACCGCAGGCGTGACTGGCTGCTGGGACTGTGCACGCAGGGTGGGCTTTGCAGAGCAGGGGGGCTCGGCAGCAGGACAAGGAGGAGGAGGAGGGTGAGGAGGCAGAGGACCCCAGTGACCTCGCAGTGAGCATGGAAGTGTTTGACAGCAGACAGCACCAAATGAGCTTTCAGGTACCGACAGAGTGTGCATGCTGGATGGGTGGCGCTCGGATGAGGCAGGCTGTCCATCATGCCACCAGAGGTTAATTACAGATCAGGTCATTTCACAACATGGAAATTACTGTGGCTTGTTGAGGTTTTAGAGGTGGGCTGGAACCATGGGATCAGGCTGAAGTTCAAGTCTGCCCCAGGAACCCTTTGCTCTCCAGTCCACATCCATCCCAGTCTCCACCTGCTAGTGTGACCTGTCTGCAATTAATCTCCCTGGAGAAGCCATTTGGCACTCAATGCCCCACCCATGGCAGGTGTCAGCCAGCCCAGCCAGGTGAGCCACCCTGCTTGGGTCTGACACCCTGAAGGAAGCGCAAGTGGCAGGATGGCACCAGGCAAGGTATGAAGGGCATAGCAGGGGGCACGGGATGGATGTGGAATGGATGCAGCACGGACACGAGGAGCGCGGTACGTACCAGGAAACAGCCCGCTGGCGACTGCCCTGCCCCCAGAAGTCAAACAGGCTTCGGCCAGTCAGCAGGAGATTTCAAACCATTTCTCAGACACAAAGGCCACGGGAATAAGATGCCGGTCAGAAGAAGAGGGTCTGCAATGAGCAGAAAGAGGGGCTTGTACACGCTGGTACGTAACACACAGAGCAAGCCGGGGCAGCCTGCTGCAAAATTTTAGGGGAAAAATTTACATCTCTCTAGAGTGATGCTTTGAGTGGGCCTGGGTCTGCCAGGCTGGCAGAAAAGCTGTGATCCCTGCCAGCCAGAACACAGGCATCCTCTGTCACCTGGCTGGGGTTCACACCAAACTAATGCAGGTGGACACCCAACAAAATGGTGTGAAAATCCCTGCCAGTTTTCCATCTTTCGAGGTCTGAGGATACCCTGGAAAGTGCGGACCAGCAGAATCCCATGCACATGCAAAAATGCTGTGAAGAAGTTGTCCGTGAAGCTGTTGGCTCCAGACCTGTCCTTGAGGCAGGCAGACACAGTCTGCGGATGCCACACACTCCATGGTTCCGCCAGGCTGCCTGGAGGACTACTTGCTTGTTTTCTCCATTCAAACCCTTCTCCTGGCTTTCCCTCTACCTTTGATGGGGACACACATTCACCATGTGATAAAACCACACCAGTGCCTGGTGAAAGGGCTCTGGTGCCAGCCGGGGGCATGGGGAGCCCAACCCCCTCACTGCTGATCCCCTCCCTCTGGGCAGGTGAGGGGCGGGCAGAGCACGGCTGCATCCCTTGTGACGCCCCTTGTTAACGCGCCGTTATTTCACTCCAGCCAAACGGTTCATTTGGCTCTCACCGCCTGCTCCTCCATTAATCACCTGCTCGTTCGCAGCCTGGCAGCTCTGCCGATGCCACTGAGGAGACAGCACAGGCGCTGGAAGATGGATCCAGCAGCATTTTACGTGCTGGCAGCATCAGCTGGGAACAGAACACACTGTGTGGTGCTGAGCACTGCCGGATCTCGCTGAGCCATGGACTGCCAGGGACTGCTGAGGCACCTCCCCAGCCCCACTGGTAGGAACACAGGGTCTGGGGGCCAGTCCAACCCTGAGCTATGGGGCAGGTGAGCACTGTGAGCCAGGGGAAGGTGGCTCTGCCACACGCCCCTGGGGCACTGAAGCCTCATCCCCAGAGTGGGGCAGTGCTCCCCAACCCACCAGGAACCGTGGTGCCCACCTCACCTGTTTCCATTGAAGGTTGTTTTGTAATCCCCGGGCGAGTGCAACGTGTCCTCTGCGTAGACGGACACGGGGGTCCGGACGCACTCGTGCGAGCACTGCAGCGTCTCGTTGTAGGCGGTGAAGATGTCGAGGGTGCTGGGCACGCGGGCGGGGGCGAAGTCGGTCAGGTTCTGGCAGCTCTCCTCCTGCTGGTCCAGCTTGCGCTGGTGGCTGTTCCGCCGTGGGCGCCCGCTCTGCGCACAGCTGGATGGAGAGAGAATCAGAGAATCAAGGAATGCTTTGGGTTGGAAGGAACCTTAAAAACTGTCCAGCTGGGGCCAGGGCGTGCGATGTGGGTCAGCCCTGCCCTGCAGCACCAGCCCTCGCTGCACCGGCCATGCCCAGTCACCCAACACACGGAGTGAGGAACTGAGGCACTTTGGTTAGAGCTGAGCAATCTCCCAGGTGCTGCTTCGCCAGCTGGGATACACCTGGATGCTGCCTGAGCTTCCCTGCTGGGCATTTTCTCTGGTGATTTCCCAATTTCACTTTTGATAAACCATTTCTATCTACACTGCTCACTGGATTTATTTTTTCCCCTTTTTGGCTTCAGCAGCAGTTACTGAGCTGTTCTGCCAAGCCGTGGTCAGCCGGATCAATGACTCGTACTGCTCACCGCTGCGACTGGAGACAAATCCCACAACTGTTTTATAAACTATTTTCCCTGCTCCTTCACTGAAACACTGTGATGACCAGGGAAGTTTAGTGAACTAAATCCCGTATGAAATACAGGAGAGAGTGTCACCAGCTGCTCCCCAAAGCAAGCTCAGCTGTGAGGCCAGAACCTCGGCACTTTCGGCCAGTTGCTGCGCCGAGTTACGGCTCTGCCGACAGGAAGATGCCTCCATAGCCCTGCAAAGAGCTTTTCCTCTCATATGGGGAGCCAGCGGGCTCCTCATCAACCTGGTGTTCTAATTTCCTCCTGGCTGCAGGAATCAATTTGCTGCAGCACCCACAGAGAGCTGGGCTGGGCCAGAGGAGAGAGCCACTGGCAGGACCGCACGGCCGCTCTCCCCAGCCCCGCGCTGCAGCCATGTCGCTACACCAGCAATGCTGACCTCAAAGTAGGCCAGTTTCCCTGGGAAAATAGGTAAAGTGAGGAGTGCCTGGAGCGAAAGCTAACCTATTTTGCCATACGCCCAGCCACGCTGAGAGAATAAACAGGAGCAAATGAAGCTGGAGCAGCACAGGAGCGCCCTGGGGGATGGGGCACGCTGCAAACCATGGCACCCGAGGGGCTCTGAAGGTGCCCTTTCATCCCTGGGATCCCAGGGAAGGGCAGAAGATGCAGCTGCTTCCTGCTGAGCCAGGCTGGGGATTTAAAGATCAGCATCAGAGCTGTGCAGGGAAGGCAGCAGAGGAGCTGCTGGCAGCACCGGGCAGGTCCTGGGAGCACCCGCTGTGGCCCAACACAGGGCTCTGACCTCTCCAGGTGCCATCACACTGCAGTGCTCAGTCCCGCAGCAGCCATGCACATGTGTCCTATGTGGGACTCAGCCACCCAACCCCAGCCACGTGCTGGTCCCCAAAGCCACCAGCCAGGCACTGAGAGGTCAGGGAGTCACAGGGGCACGGCTGAAAGCCTGGTACAACAATCTTTTTCTGAGGTTTTGGTATAAACCCCCTATTTCTTCCTTCAATGCCTTTCCAAAGCCATCCTAGCGGGTGCCAGGGGATTTGACACTCACAGCTGGACACAGCTGGCATTCCCATCCCCACCGCGTCCCTGTCCCGCACCTCCCCTCCAGCCAAGCAGAGCAGGAGGAACCTTACCAATTTTTTAAGACAAGGGTTGTTATCAGCGCAGCTATGACCATGATGAGGGACACAGTAATAGTGATTATCTGATGAACTGCCAGACCTGTGGAGAGAAGAAATGAGAGAGAGTGGGGATGGGAGCCGAGGGGACCCCAGAAGAGCCCCCCACCAGCCCTTCCCAGTGTGCAGCCACACACAGCCCCTGGCAGCAGCACTGCAATCCTCTCTCCTGCCTTACACAAAATAATCTGGAAGCCAGGCTCCTCATTTCCTATCCTCTCAAGTATGTTCCTTGTCAGCCCGAATTAGGCACGAAGAACGGAAGAGAAGTGAAGACGTCTCCCCTCCGGGACGGAAAGGGAGACGAGCACAGCCTTGCACTGGGCGCAGGATTCACCAGGGATAACAATCACAGTGCTGACGGCTGCTCACTTCGTGCATCGGGTGGGCTCATTTCGCCCTCTTCACCTTCTACAGGGCATCATTTTGGCTCGTGGATCACTCCTAATGAGCAGTTTGGAAACAAAAGCAGCTCGCTGTACAGTATGTTTGTGATTTTGTGCAGCCTTACAGTTGCAATTTCATAATGAAATGATTTTTCCTGGCTGCAGCCCAAGGATGTGCTATTTTTCACAAACAGATGTTGCAGCTCCTGATGGATGGTAGTTTTAATAAATAAATAAGTCTTAGAATGACAGGAAAATAAGCAGTTTTATATATATATATATATGTATGCATGCATCTGTGCCATACGTGCATAGCAGCTCCAGCAGGTGCCCGTGGCAAGGGAATCACTGCTCCTTCCCACAGCAGAGCACACGGGCTCCTGCCTGGATGTCCATGGGCAAGGATGGTGTCCGTGTCAAGGCCACGGCTTGGCTGGAGCTGGGGGTGCCTGGGGGCCATCAGACTGCAGACCTGGGCAGCGCTGAGGCAGCCAAGGCTCACGGGGAAGGATTCACTCGTGGCCCTGGTGCTGGCAGGGCAGGCGGGAGCCAACTCCCGCGAGCCAGAGCCACAGGACTCGCTCCTGGGCTGCTCCACCTCTGGCTTTCCTCTCCCGGGGGAATTCACAGGGAAACCGCCGCAGCGCTCCCCACCTCCCACTATCACCCAACCTCCTGAGGGAGAGGCGTGGAGAAGGACTCCTGGTCCCAGGCTTTGAGTTCCCCGAGGATGGTCCCGACGGGAGCACGTCCCGAGGAGCGCAGCTGGCAGCTCGTGCTGCCCGTGCCAGGTCAGGAGAGACGCCCACCCCGGCAGCAGCCAGCCCCGCCGCATCCCGCACGGCAATCTTGGAGCAGCTCCCAGTGGGACGCTGCTGAAAAAGATAAAAGGAAAGACTCTAAAAATAAAACCAAACCAGCCCAGTGCCCGATTCCTTTGAAAACAGAAGCAGCACTGGGGACAAGACCTTCTGAAACACTGGGAGCTGAGGCAGCGGCGGCAGGGCCACGGGAGAGCCTAACGATGCAATTAATCCTTGCATTTACGTAATGGGAAAGGCACAGGCAGAACAGATTGCAGGTGGCTGAGCACTGGGAAGGATGGCAGCTCCTCAGAGCAGGACACATGGATTTTAAGAAGGGCTGGATAATTTTAGACTCCATCACATACATAAGTTGCCATATGTACCGGCACAGAGGAAAGTTCCTTTGCATCGTGTATTAATTCTGCACCAGGGCCCAGGGGGTTTTCAAGGGGACAGGACATATTTCTCCCAACAGTGGTGACAGACAGAGGGATTGGACTCGAGTGGTGACCAGGATGGTTCCCTAGGAAGCCCTACAGCAACACTCATTGCAATAAAGGCTGCCAGGTCTTTATTCTTGCTTCGCAAATATATCTAATCCTTTCCTCTGGGCCCTCAAAGGATGTAGAGCTGTACAGAGCAAGATCAGACAGCAACAGCCAATCTGCAAGGGATGGGATTAATGGATGGGGTACCCTGGGAGATGGGAACATCCCCTAAGGGACACACAGCACCTGGGGGGGGGAGGTGAGATGGAGAGAGATGCTGCCAAAGCCAAAGCGGCATTTTAGGCATGGCCCTTGGAGCCCAGTCAGATGGAAGAAGGGGACTTGGAAGATAAAATCAATAGCTCATAGAGCAAAATTATCCTCCTCCTCCTCCTCCAGCTTGGGAAGCTGCCTGGCACAGGCATAACTCCCAGTGAGAGATTGTGCCCCCAGAGAGGGACCCTGGGAGCAGGGATTATGGTGCCAGGGTTTTGTTTGCTCATCTCCATGGCAAAAGCTCTGATCCCAGTGGGCCACAGAACCCGGCGGCCACGTAATTACACGTTATTAACTGTGGAAGCAGGGAGCTGCAGGGAGGGCAGAACCGGGCACAGGAGGACAGGGAGGGACACCCAGCACCAATCATGGCACCTGCAAACACCTCAGCCCTGCGAGGGGCCCGTGGGGGCTCCCCCCGCCAAGGCTTTTACCAGGCGATTTGACGCAGTGACCATTTAACTGGAGGGTAATTACAGGAGAAGTATTTAATGGAACTGAAAGTGTGTCCAAGCCCCTGTGCTTCTGCTAGTGCAGCAGAATTCCGTGTGCCGCCTGCCAGGAGGGAAAGCTCTTCAAAGGAGCTCTCTGAACCCTTGGAAATGCTGAAATATTGCTGGGTTTTTCCACTCTTGTGACGTCCGAGCGCGCTCCACTCTCACCAGGCGTTCTCATCCCCCCCGGTGGGGGGAGAGGGGCCACAGCATCCTGGCGGGCAGCACAACCCAGCTCCAGATTCCCCACACCCTGGGCAAAACCCCAATCTTCTCAGAGCAAGCCAGTGCCAGGGGTTTTTTTATCTGTTATTTTAAAGACCATATATTTGCTGCTGAGATGAAAGCGCTGAGGTTTGGCCTTTCTGGCCACCTTTTGAAACGGCTCCCGGACAGCTCTGCATCAACGGAATTAATTCCATAAGAAAATCCATTCGAGACTAATGTCTTGGTACTGCAGGAGCACGCAGTGGCAGCAAACAGGAGATATAAGCTCTTAATTAAAAACAAAGAGAACCTCTATCCCCCAAGGCCTTTATTTCAACAGCTCTGGTTAGGGAGCCTGTATTTTTCATTTTCCCAATAAAAACAGCTATGAGCCACAACTCTTTGAAGACCCTCGTCAAGGCCTCGAAGCTGCATAAAATTAAAACTGGAGAAAACAGCTCCATTTCATTTGGCAGGGAGAAATCTGGAGTTACCATTATGTGCCAGATACTGGCTGCACCCGGCCAGGGCTGCACCAGAGCGTCCCAGCCCCTTCCTGCAGATGTGCCATGTGGGTCTCCCTCTCCAAAGCAGAGCTCAGCACCCATCCTCATCCCTGGCATGAGTCTCCTTCTGTTCTCACATGCCCTGGGCAGCGGGATGCCGACGCCTCCTCCTGAGTGTTGCGGAGAGTCTGGAGCAAACTGGCTGGACTGAGAGGCTTTACAGCTTCTCCAGCCATCAGAACTCACATCTGAGCCCCAAGAGCCTCATCCCCCTGGTAAATCAGGGTGATCATTCCAAAACCCAGCCCGGGGAGTGTTAGTCATCCTGAGGTGAAAATGCAGCTTTTCAGCAAAAAGCCCACCAAGGTTCCTGGTAACCTAATATTTTGGGCTGGACTGATGAAAGAAGTTAAATATCATGCTGCTGTTGCTTAATGTTCTTGCCAAGAAGGAAGATCCTAGAGGCTTATGCTAAAGACACTGGGACTTATCTTCTCAGGTGTTACAGCAAATATCACCGAGCAATAAATACTCAGCAAGCAGCAGAGGAGAGTTTCTGGCTCATTGAGACGCACGTGGGAGGACGTACAGAGGCACACTCACCATCTGTGCATCCTGGGGAGGGAGAGTCCCCCTTGCAGGGAGAGCTCAGCTGATGGCCACGCTCCTTTCTTGCTTCCACCATCATCCTCCACCCTTCAGGAGAACTACAGCTGATGCACGACCCTATGAGGAATCCTTTGGGAACCTCATGGGAAGGGCGACCGCTTGTGCTGGCCCAGGAGACACCATCCAGCCCCCTCACCTCCTCTCCATCCTCCGGCTGCAGCATCTCCCAACGCCTTGGCACAGTGGATCAAAGAGGCGGCTCCATCCCGACCGCCCAGGGTCTTCTTTTAAACACATTTTATCTTTAATTAATTCCTTTGAAGCCTTTTGCATCCACTATCTCCTCGCATCCAGCACCCCCCTCCTGCACCCTCTTTCTGGAGGCAGGGTCATCCCCAGCAGGAAGCCAGTGTGTCTTTATTACCATTTATTCCCAATGTGCTCCCAGCCGGTGGCAGGGAGGGGGTGGCAGGTGGGCTGCGGCCAAAACGAGCTGAGATCTGGCTGCTGTCACAGTGGGCACTCACACTCACACCCGTGCAGCCCCTGCCTCCACCTGGGAGCACCCCAGCCCTGGGAAGGGGGTGTCCCTGAGCACTGTCTCCCTCTGGAGCTCACTGCTTGGAGAGCGTGGTGCCAAACGTGCTGCAACCGACCACCAAACACCACAAAGAGCAGCAGGCAGCACATGGAGTTCTCTGCCTTATAAAGCACTTAAAGGTTTACTTAAAGACAGCTTTATCCTAATGCTCCTGAAAGCAGCCTCGGACAAGCCCGTGAGTGCAATTCCTGCCTCACTCTGACAGCTTCAATTCATTACGCTCTCCCCTGCTTTGGCTGAGGCTGTGGGACTGGGGGATGCTCTGCCTTGGTGGAGGAGCCCAGCCCACGCAGAGAGTGCCTGGTGAGGGCTCCTCACAGCCCTTCCCGCTTGCAGCAAGCTGGAATTTTAATTATTCCTCTCTTTCCATGCTCCAGAGTAAAATGATTATGACAGCCCCGAAAAAGGAAGCACATTTTTGAAAAGCACAAGCATAACCTACGCCTGGGTGAACATCTTGTGTGCCCAGCTGATGCCAGCAGCGTTGTGCTGTGCCACAGGGGTGGCATCGGGACAGGCACACCTGAGCTGCAGGTCACCTGAACCCCTGTGGCAGCACCCACTGAGCCAGGGCATGAGCCAGCCTCTCCTCTCATCCCAGGCATTACCAGCCATTACTCTTGTGCCATCTCTCCTGCCTATGAGCTGAATAATTCCTATTCCAGGGGAACTTCTTTTTTGCTGCCAGCAACTCATGGAGACATTGTTTCTGGCTTTTTTTCCTTTCCTTCTCAGTGAGGAGGAGGGGGGTGAGAGGAAGATATCACAGAGCAGAGCTGCTCCCATTGCTCATCTCAGCAAGCGCTGCTGCCTCCACTAAAGTGAGCACCCCAAGGACCCCACAATCCCCCAGCAGCACCAGGTGCCCAGAGGTGAGTCCCACTCCAGCAACACAGGGAGGGACAGAAGGACATGGCCCAGGAGGGACATGGCAGCAGCAGCACCTTCATTAGCACAATGGCAGCGCCTGCTCTGCTGGGATTGAGGGTGCTGCTCCATGCCGGGTCTGCATGGCTGTGGGACATCTCTGCAACAGCTCTGCCAGCTCCTGGGGTGATCCCAGCTCCTGTGGGTGCCACACGCAGGTGGGACCAGCCCGACCCCCCGGGCAGCTGCCAGGGACAGCTGAGGCACCAGAGGCAGCAAGAGCAGCGTCACACCCGCCCCGGGCTCCTGTCACGGCACCTCACCGGACAGGCACTGGCAATGCTCGCTCAGGCAAATAAACCGTACAGGCGAGTTACCTCATCCTCATTTGTAGCCATATGTTTTTCCCAGCAGAGAACAAACACTTCCAGCCGCTACAGCTTATATAACAGAGCAGAGAAGGGCTGGGGAGCTACACTGCCTTGCGCAGGCACCACGCCAGCAAAACCAGCAAGAGCACGGACCCTGTCTCGAGACGGCGTCGGCTGCTCACTTCCAAAACACTGTCCCGAGGCACGGCAGGGGCAGAGTGCTCCTGCACGGTGCCCCTCCTGGGCTCTCAGCCCCAGCACTGGAACAAAAAGCGGATCTGGAGCTCAGGAGCTTTTCAAGTGAGGGTGGACGGGCTGGGATCAAACAGGGCCTTTAGCCCTGTAAAGGAGTTTATCACATTCACCGCTCAAAGAGAAGTTAATTAGCAAAAACTCCGATCCTGGAAAAAGCCCCTAATGAGAGCTAAAGCCAGCAGATTAAAGCAGCTGGGTCCCCTGGGAGCTGCTGGGGCTGCAGCTCCCGTTGTTCTGTGGCCAGGCAGGACAGCACTGGTGGCACTGATGGGTAGCACCAGTGGGTGGGTGGCAGCACCACTGGCTTGTCCCCACCTGAACAAGGCAGCTCACTCCAGTAAGTCCCAGAGCCCCAGCACATGCCAGGAGTTATCCTCCCACAGCTGGGGCAGGCAGAGGGGCTCCCACAGCTGGCTGAGGAAAAAGAGCCCACTGGACCCCACACTCCTGCATCAGATCATGCCACCCAAGCCGAAGGTGCCACCCATGGCAGGTCTGGGGAGACCAGACTGACAATCTCACCATGCAGTGAGCGACTCACGCCGCAGCCCTTATCAATACTCCCTCACTAATCTATCCAGCCAATTCCAGTGCTTGTAAAAGGTGTGTAGGTTGGGAGTTATTCTGTCTCTATAAATAACTCCTTTAAGTCAGGAACAACATCCTGGTTGCATCGTTTCTTTCTGCCAAGCAGGGCAGGCTGAATAAATTAATTGGGATTAAGATTAGGCCATAAAATTCCTTTTCATTTCACTAGAAAATCACAGTGGGCTCAGAGCAGTCGATGCACAGTGAGTAAATTCTGTAAACTATCCACTGATATCCCACGGTTTAATATCAGCAATAACAAATATAATTTGCAATAAATGTGAAGCAGCTTTCCCATCCATGTCCACGCAGCAGCCAGCGCTGGGGGAAGGCATCGCTGCGCCGAGCGCCGCGCTCAGCGCTATTACGGGAGATGGCTGTGGATGGAGACTGTAATGGGAAAACACAGCAAGTGGCTGGAAAACACCTCGGGTAAAAGCGACAATCAGCACTGCTGTTCATCTCCAAGCGTTTCTTTAATGCCACGCTAACTTCTGTCCCAGGCAGTGCCGCCCCCGGGACACTTGTCTCACGGTGACCCCTCCACTCCCAGACCCCCCAGCCCTCCCGATGGCCCCTGGCAGCTCCTACCTGTGCTGTCTCCCAGCCCGCGGGGTGGCCGAGCGTCTTTGCCTCCACTGCTGTGGCCGGCGGCCGGTTCGGCAGTGCTGGTGCGGCCGGGGCTGCTGCGGGGCACATCTGCCCCGGGC
>VYXB01001646.1:618602-634795 GCA_013397135.1 Pachyramphus minor
TGGTGGCGGCGGCGGTGGCGAAGGCGCCGGGCAGAGTGCTGCTCTCCAGCGAGTCCTCCTCGCCCGTGGGGCCCCAGACGATGACCTCAGGCAGCACCGTGGGCCGCCCGTCCCGTGGGGCGANGGTGCAGGTCCAGGGGGGCCCGGGGCGCCTCAGCTCCTCCCCGCTCCCCGCGCCCCACAGGGAGCCACGGGACAGTCTGTGCCGGAGCGCCGGTCGCGGAGAGAGCCTCCCCCCGGCACCGGCAGCTGGGGGCTGGCAGCTGGCAAGGTCCATGGCTAGGTGGAACATGGCTATTAAAATCCAAGCATGGCTTCCGAGCGGGTAACCTGACCTGTGGGGAGACAGGGATCACGTTAGAATGGAAGGGCAGCAACCCCGCACTCCCTCCCAGCACATCACACCCTGGCTCTCCAACCCCAGCCACCCAAAGCAGCCCCCAGCCCGCACAGGTGCCATCGCCCTCCATGGCACTCCAGCCAGAGTCCCCCCAAATGACATTTCAGGGCACCCTGAGCCCCCTCCCAATGCAAATCCCACCACCACAAACATGGCAGACTGAGGATGACCATCCACAACCATGACTTTTCAACTGGTCCGGGAAAGCTGGCAACCACTTGAGGAGGGGTTTTACCAGGAAAGGCACTCAGGAAGCTAAACAGCCCTTTCAGGTGAATTACCCAAAGCAGATGGTAGAGTGGAGTGCAGGGGTATCAGGGAGCCTGTCCCCTGCTTCCCAAGCCAGGCACAAGGAGCCACCCCACAGGCAGCACTATAAATTCCTCAAAGAGCTGGAGCAGACAAGTCCGTGGGCTCTTGCATTTGCACATTAACCCTTCTCCTACTATGGCAGTCGCCCACACCGCAGCAGGAGCATCCTCCCACGGAGCACAGCACATCCCCTCCCGTGGCACATGGCACCCCGTGCCAAGCACAGTCCTGTGGCACAGGGGGGGCAGGATGAGCAGCCCCTCTCGCTGCCCTCATTGTCACAGAGCAGCTGGAAACACCCTGAGCTGCCAGCAGGGTCAGCAGTTACCATTTTGGTTTGATGGAACATGTCACCAACACGTCGCATCACGTCACAGCCCTCTCCCTTGCCCACCAGCACCCTGCGAGGCTCTGCTCCCCTCACATCTCCTCTAAGATGCTGCCCCACAGAAAGCAGCAAGAAAATGCCCGATAGGCAAATTTTGGTTGTCGCTTGGGGTTTTTTTTGTTGTTTTGTTTTGTTTTGTTTCCCAGGGGAAAAAAAATCATTAGGTCAAAGCCCAAAAAAATCTTTACTCCATTTTACTCAGCTTTTACACGAGAAAGACTTTTGTTGAACTCAGCAGGAGTTAATGAGAGCTTTACATGGCTAAACGGGCTAATCCTCCGCAGCGGCGCCCGCACAGTCCTTGGGAGCACGACAGAATGTGCATCTGGTTGACAGAAGCATTTGTACACTCCCTCCGTGCGTGAGCAAGCAAAGCTAAAGGAGCTGACCTGGATACTCCCAAGCTCAGGCTTTTTCTGCTCAGAGGATCTCTGCTTTTTTCCTAATTGGGTATTTTTTCAAAGCGTAACAGCATTTATTTTGGGGAGGGAGAAGGCAACGCAGGGAAAGAGCGCAGAAGGAGAAAGGGAAGAGCCAGAAACAGACAACAGAAACCAAAATAGTTCAGGCTGGGGGAGGAAGGATTTCAAGACTTGAAAAAACCACAAACCACCCAAACCGTGGTGGTGGTGGGGTTTTTTTTAGAGGCCAGCAGAGCGGTGTCAGCACGAACAGTGTCCCCCATGTGCTGTAGGCAATGCTGTGTCTCCACTGGTAAGAAGTCAGGAGCTCAGCCTCCAGCCAGAGCATCAAGCATGGACTCACCTTTGCAACACTCATGTTCGCTCCAGCAGCATGTCAGGCTCAATTTCAGCCTCTGTCCAACTCCCCAGTGTCACCTGAAACATCTCCTTGCAAGGGAGGAGAGGTGCTGGGCACCTCCTGGCATGTCACTCACCCCCAGGTGCCACCTATAACACCACCTGTGGCCACCTCCAGATCTTGTCCCCTTCCTAGCTCTCTGTGTTGCCCAAACTCAGAGCTTTTACGAACAGCTAATGAGTGGCACCTCCTAATGAAGGAGGATGTGCCCAGCCAAACCTGGTGCTTGCTGCATCCCAGCCACTGCCTGGAAGCTTCTGAAAGACAAAATGCAGGTTCTGGGTGCTTGGGATTGTCAGCTCACAGGAAAAACAGATATTCCCCCTGTTTCCACCTCTCCTGCCTCCTCCTGATATTCCAGGCTGCAGCTTGCAGGGGTTTGCTCCTGCGGGACCTGCCCCAGCATCACTGAATCATTCATGGCAGCATCAGGAGAACGAGTGGGAAGAGGCAACATAGAACCCTCGTTTTCCACTGGATCATGCAGAAACTCACGTCCCAGCGTGGCCAGGAAGCGTCGGTGACACCCAGACAGCAAGTGTCCCTTGCTCCTGCCATCGCTCCCCTGGCCAGAGGCTCTGTGATCGGGAAGGACATGGTGGGGACACCCAGGCAGGGCAGACCACACCCTGCCCCAAGGGCAGTGTGGGTCACCCTCCCACCTGTGTCCCTTCCAGCGATGCCAGGCAAGGGGCTGTGACCCTGGACATCCTCCTGGCCACCCTGCTGGCTGGCACAGCCCCAGGAGATGGATTCAGGGATGGAAGCAGCGAGTCTGGATACCTCGGAGGAATTTTGCGTGGTATGCGATCTTCTGAGGGCTTTGCAACAACAGATAAGAGCAAGTGTCCTTCAGAATAAATAGCAGCGTGTAGGAGTTGCTGTTGTCTTGGCAACGCAGCGTGATGTGCCCGGCGCGGCGGCGGGGGATGGATGCGGCAGCGCGTGGCACGGCCAGCGGCAGGACCACCCGGCCCTCCCCTGCCACCCCTCGGCCCCCACCCTGAACCAGCACCCTGCCAAGGCAGGGCAGCGAGAGAGACACGTGCCAAAGGGCACCGTGGGAGTGGGGATATGTCCCGGAGCTCCTGCCACCTTGTCCTTGCCCCAGAAAACCTGGGCTGTTCCACGAGAGCCTGCTGCAACTGGCACGGCACAGCACGGCACAGCACGGCATGGCATGGCGCAGCACACCACAGCACACCACAGCATGGCATGGCATGGCATGGCACAGCACACCACAGCATGGCATGGCGCAGCACACCACAGCACACCACAGCATGGCACAGCATGGCACAGCACAGTGTCCTGGGAGCCCCCGCATTTCCACCTCCCTGCCACCCAAACAGGCAGGGGAGCATCGGGCACCTCCTGGGAGCGCGAGCACAAAGTCACCACTGCCCAGAGCCTGGGAGGGCGTTCCAGCCTCGCCGAGACAGCAAACAGCTCAAACACCTCTCTGGTGGCACAAGTTGCCCCTCACTGCAGAGAGAGCAGAGGCAGAGGATCCTCCACTGCTCCCTAGGGATCACTCCCTAACTGCACCCAAAGGGAGGCTCTGGAATAGGGAAGGGAACACATTGTCCAGACACACACGGAGCACCCATCTGCCTTGGTTTGGGGGCACAGAGCCAGTCCCAGGTGGAGAGATGAACTGGGAAAGGTCTTGGTTATGCTGCTCACTCAGGAATCAAGGATTTGGTTATTCCTGACACCCCCATAAACACATACAAGCTTTCTTGCAAAGAGATTTGGGGAGCGTGGGCAATTTTCACATTACTTCTTTTCCCATCTTGGAGGTACATGGGAATGTTAACCCAAAATACTTCTCAAACTCAAGGAAAAATTCAATAAATCTCTGAAACTGGGTTGGAAAAAGAAACACATAGCAGAGATATTTGAGAAGATGATCTCCCTTCCGTGCTCTCCTCATCTGAGACCTTTGCTCCCACCAATCACAAATCCACTCGCGTGGCTCCATGGACAGTGAGGCAGCCACACTCACACACAGGAAGGGCAACTCCTACAAATATTTACCTGCCAGAAGCACAAGAGCAGATTTCAAGGAAACCACTGAGCTAATGACACGGATCAGGCACACCAAGCACTCTGGGACTCTTTGCTGAGCCCATCTGTTCCAAAGGTGACAGAGCAGTGCGTGTCAAAGGTGCCACTGCAGAGGCTGGAGCCACTGCAATCTCCACACCCAACACAACACCTTTCAGAGCCCTCCTTTGTATGAAACCCCTTCCTGAATCCTTCCAGCTGCAGCCATGTGCTTTGAAGAGGAGGACAGTTGGCACTTGAGAGAGAGATTAATTTCAAGGATGCTGGAGGACATGAGCTCGCCGCTGTCTTCGGCAGTCGGGAAGAGGCTGCCGTGGAACTCAGCTGCTGCCGCCACTGCACACGTGGTACCAACCTCCACGTGCAGGGAGGGAAAGCAGGAGTACCCAGTGTGAAGTGGGACAGAGGAGTGCCCACCCCAGAGCCAGGGACCTTCAGATGATGGTGGCACCTTGGGGAGCCCTGATACTTGCAGACAGGACACAGGTTAATCTAGCACACCCACCGTTCTCCCAGAAACTCCCAGCTCTGGTAATGTGTCTGAGAATTAACTGGGATCATGGCTTTGACAAACATCAAAACACCACCCGTCAGCACTAACCCACTTCCCCGAAGCCTCAAAGGCTCGCTCGAGTGCAGTCCCTTTCATAAGGTCCTTGTTTGCTCTCCAGCACCAGCCCCTTTCTCCCCTGCCTGTGGAGACACTTCACAAGAGCATTAACTGCAGAATAGGCTGATTTTTAATGCAGAATTATACAAGTGGAGCCATTCTTCCATTTCATGCCTCCCGTTAGGTAATCTATCGGTATTGCACAGGGAATCAAGGTTATGTCCTTGTTGGGGTGATTTACGAACTCTGAGCATTTCATATCTCCAAACACCGAGTGAGGCAGAGACAGAAATATTCCTGTAAATGCCTGGAGCAGGAGTCATGGTCAGAGAGATGGGGTGATGTTTGCTTGAGCCAGGCATGACATGGCAGGGAAGTGGATGCCATGCTCTGCCATGCTCTAGGAAAAGCTTCCTTGGCAGTGTGGCTGTGTGTCCTACAAAGGCGTTCGGAGCACGGCACGTTATGAGCGTACGTGCAGGAACTCGCTCCATACGGAATAGAATGAGGCCGCTGCATCCCACGGGTGACTTTCATGCTGGAGCAGGAGGAAGAGGGGAAAACTTCAGTGGCAGATACTTGGCCTGCAATCGTTTGTCCTCGCTGAGGTGGGGACTGCAGCCCCAGCCGCAGCTGCTCTCCTCTCTGTCCCGCTGTCCTGTGCAACAATCCCTGCAGTGCAGCAACTGTCCTTTGCTGTCACACCACCAGCCACTGCCAGGGAAACACAGCATCGCTGTCCTGCGCTCCAGGCTGGACTGGGACTCTCCCCAGGGCTGGGAGGAGGGAAGATGCACATTCCCATCTGAGGGCAGCATGGCTGGGTGACAAAAGGCACGTGACAAGTTACACCATGGGATCAGCAGGAGACCTTGTGGACCACCCCAGTGGAGCACCCAGCACAGCACCCAGCATGTCCCACACCACACCACCAGCGTCAGTGGCACCATGGGGACCTCTCTCCTGAGCCATGTTCTGCTCTAGGATGAGTCGCTCTGATCCCAGACCCAGTGGGAACTGGGAACGTACAACTCACTGCACCGTCTGCAGCCCCAACTTTTTCCAAGATAATTACAAATTTGTGAAAATATGGCTGCCAAGCTCCTTAAAGCCAGGACTGGGACTTAAGACACAAAGGCTGACACACAGTAGCACCTAAGTAAATTAAATGTGCCACATCACTACCTATCTATATTACAGACCTGAGCTTCAGGATTACCTGCTAATAAAAGTGATATTTAAAACAAGTCCTAAGTTCCTCCGCTGCCCCCTTCTCCCCACAAGTAATTAAACTGATGCTGCTTCCCGCAGCAGAAGGGATGGGATTTATCATGGAGGGAAATCAGCAGAGGGTGAAATAGGTAGAATCCTCACTGCCACGCTGCCACAGCCAGGCAGACAGCAAACACCCACTTCCTTGGGAAAAGGGGGTGGAAAGGGGTCAGCTGGGGCTGGGAAGTCAGTGGTGCCCCCGGGATGGAAATGCCAAGATGGAGGTGGCTGGATCCATCCCTGGCTGTGCTTGGGGAGCCGTGAGAGGGGGGCAGGAGGGCGGCCGCGGTGCAGGGGAGCTGCTCGCTCTTCTGCCTCTGCCTTGAGCTCACCCAGCTGCAAATAAACAATTTTACCATTTGAATAGCCGCGAGTGCGGAAGGCATAATTAATACCCAGCGGTACCATCAGCCAATGTGCTGATGCGGGAGGTGCAGCCGCTGCCAACGCCGTCAGCGCACAGCTCTGGCTGCTCTCGCCGCCGGGCCCGTCCTTCGCTGGAGGCACAGGAAGGGCAAAGCCCCAGTGCAGGCTCCTGGGGCTGGGGCTGGAGCCTGGCAGCGTGGCACCCCTCCAGCACATCCCACCCCTGCGCCCTGGGAAGCCTCAGGGTCTGGCAGAGCAATGTGGGGGAGAGAAGAATGGAGTGCACAGCAGTGGGTGCACACAGGGCATTGCTGCGAAGGCAAGAGCTGCTTGGCTCTATATTCCCACTCGCTGCCTAAGCCAAGCCAACCTTTAACCCTAATGGGTTTCAAGTTCAGTTCCCATTTCAAAGACTTTAAAGGACACTGACAGGACAAAGGGTCCAGCGCCTGCAGCCGGCCTGGGGATGAGTATGAGAGCTGAGTTTACGCAGCGAGCTGGCCAACACCGTCCATGATGGCCAGCCCAGCTCAGCTTGCTCTAGAAAGGGCATGACATCTACTGTAGAATGTTTTGCCTGTTATTGCAGGATTATTTCAGACAGGATTTGAAAAGTGCTGGGAGCAGAAAGCCCAGAAGTTCATGTACACCTTCAGACAGAGAAATGTCTCCAGTAAATTTCTGTGCAAGATCAGCACTCAGTGATTCACCCACCACCACTCTGGCAGCAGGAGATCCAAACACGGTCTGGCTCCCCCGGGAAGACTCAGTGGGCTCTGGGTTCATCTACCAGAGTGGCAAGGCAGGTGCCAGACGAGCCAGGGGATGAAGTGGACAAGTGCTCACCAGGGGGACGACTCAGCTGCAGGCTCTGGTGCTGCATCCCAGGGTACTGCTGTAGCATCCCTTCTGGCAAGGCACAGTGTGGGTACTGCTGGAGCATCCCCCTCAGTGGGCACAGTGTGGGTACTGCTGGAGCATCCCCCTCAGAGGGCACAGTGTGGGTACTGCTGGAGCATCCCCCTCAGAGGGCACAGTGTGGGTACTGCTGGAGCATCCCCCTCAGAGGGCACAGTGTGGGTACTGCTGGAGCATCCCCCTCAGTGGGCACAGTGTGGGTGCTGCTGGAGCATCCCCCTCAGAGGGCACAATGTGGTACTGCTGGAGCATCCCCCTCAGAGGGCACAATGTGGTACTGCTGGAGCATCCCCCTCAGAGGGCACAGTGTGGGTGCTGCTGGAGCATCCCCCTCAGAGGGCACTGCGCAGCCGCTGCTTCCCCCCGCCGGCAAACACTGCGTGCATTTAGCGTGGCAGGGCTGGACAGTGGGGCATTTCATCAACCCAGCAGAGATAACACTCAGCTTTTGTCCCGCCTGGATAAAGAGGATTTGTGAGCTCTGGCTTTCCAGCCCAAACCTGCACCTGTCACCAAGTTACTCCCCACTGAGTTCTGCGCCAGTGCTTGGGGACCAGGCAGCAATAAGAGCTCCAGCTCAGACACAACTTGCTGGGAAGTTTCAGACTTCCACATCCACCAAAATCTTGTTGAAAAGCCACAGCTTCAAGCTCTGCTATTGCTGATACTAAAAACAATCCATAAACCTAAGGAAATCAGTGTTTCCCCCCTTATTTTAGCTTCTACCTAAACCTCCTTGTGTATTCCACCTCTTCATGGGCACCACAAAATCACTGCCCAGGCTTCACATGCTGACGCCGACCCAGGAGCTCCCAGCACACAGGATGGTGCTGCCCTCTCCCATCCCCATCACGGGAGCAGAAAACACTCCCCCATGTACCAAACACATGGAAAAACTGCTGTGCTGAGGAAATGAGACTGCAATGAGTGTGTTAAACCTGGAGCCTGGAGATTGTCCCTAATGCTGCCCACAATAAACAAGGCCAGTGGCTGGGCTGAGCAGCTCCCTGCTGCGGACACAGGTGTGGGCAGGACGGCGCATTTCCCTGCAGCCACCAGCCAAGGAATTTCTGCTTTCCCTGCTTTGCTTGTGAATTTTCTTCCTTTGCCACACGTCTGCCACCCTGCAGGATCATCAGGCCTCCTCCTCAGATAAAGGGACCACCACATTGGGGTGTCTGAGCAGGATGCAATCCCCAAATACTGTGGGATGTGATGGGACCGGATGGAAGAAGTGAGGCTCTCCCCACCAGGATTGCAATAATCCTGCCCGATCTCAGACTAGAGCTGGAGCTTTATGAGGGGTTTCCTTCCTCTGAATACATATCCACAAAGTGATTCCAGGAGACAGCGACTAATTTAACCGAGCCCTCAGCTCTGAAGGACCTACAGAGAGGAAAACTGTGGCACAAGCTACAGCTCACACCACCCTTTAACCCTGCTGCTTCCCGGGTAAATAACCCAGTGCTGATCTTATTTTCTAAATGAACGTGCCCAAGAGCATCATTACAATGAACACAGGAAAGTCTCTGATCTAAAAAAATTAGGTAAGTTGACTCAGTACATCTAAAGTAGCAGCTTAATGAGCTTTAAAACAAAAGAATTAAAAGAGGTCTGTGGCATTGTTGGAACACAATGTGTCTTTGCAGGAGCCACGTGTCAGAGCCCACTGCAGTATCTGTATCAACCGCCAACACAACCAGGAGAATGTATCTCCCAATGGGATTTTTTATGATGAGCCCCCAAAGAGCCCTGCTTTCCCAGAAGCAAAGATAAACACTGACCCACTGGAAGTGGCTGGAAGACCAGCACAGGGCCCAGCTGACCCCTTCCCATGGCAAAGGCTGGGTGTCTAAACAAGGAAACCTGACTAAATCAGGTCTTCACTCCAGCACCATGGGCTCCTGGTGGAGCTGCTCTCAATTTGCAGTGGAGTGACTGAGATCCAGACCTGTCTTTCTCCCAAGAAGTCCCTGGCAGCCCAGGGATTCACAGCCTGCCGGGAAACCTCAGCAGCCATTCCCAGGAATGAACACAGGGAACATGTCAAGAGTTTTAAAAGCTCCTGAAACTCTTACAGAAATGGAGATGAGAGGAACGAAGCCTCTGAAAGCAGAGAGAGGCACAGATGGCTTTTATGGAGCAAGAAATACAATGGGAAAAAATGGAGCAGCAGAGCTCTCTTTGAAAGTGTGAAACGTCAGTAGGGAAGCCTGGAGAAAGCCAAGGGCTGGGAGCTGGGAGCTCAGTGCAGGGCCCTGAGTTGCCTGGCTGAGGCTCCAGCTGCAGTGCAGTGCTGGGGAGTTCCCAGTCCCCTGCTCCCGAGGCAGCAGCAGCTCTGCCCAGCCCCACCTGGGACACCCCACTGCCCAAGAAGGCTCAGTGTGACACACAGCACGGAGCAATGTGAACAGCCCAATCACATGTTGAAAAGGCCAGGCCAAAATAGAAAGTCAAGGCAGCGGAAATGAACTCTGGGGCAAAGACTCTTGATCCTGTCAGAGAGAGTTTTAAATCCCTTTTCAGCACCAAGCCATTTCTTTTCCACAGAGAAGAGCCTTTCTCCCTGCCATGGCCACCTCACTGCATAGGCAGCATCCAGCCAGCTCACAGGCTCTCCCATGGCAAAATCCTGGTGGGCCAAGGTGATGGTGAGGAGAAGCCTCCAGCACCTCAAGAACACCATGCCACTGGGGGCAAGTCCTGCAAGTCAGGAATCACTGTGCTCTGCATCTCATTAAAAAAACAATAATCCCCTTTCTGGGAGAGATTAAACTTTTGGAGCATCATCTCTGATGGGTCAGCAGCAAGGGACAACCTCCTGCACCCCTCAGTATCTCAGCTTCCTTCAAAGGCCCCTGAGCCAGCAGTCCCACTTCCACTCCTCATCCATCAAAATTAGCAAATTTGATTTTGCCAGAGAATATCTCACTTTGACAGGAACCCCAAGTAAGTCCTGAGTACGTTATGTTGGAGGAGTAGAGCCTCTTACGAAGCCCAGAAACAAGATGAGTAACTCATCCTCGTCCTTCCCACAGGAAACTTGAAAACCCATGAAAGCCAGACACTTGTAAAAAAAGGGTTGATTCTTTTTGGGACCCCTTCCTAAAATAAAACATCCGGAATGGCTGCACTTTCCTACATAACATCCCCCTGCTGCAGACTCAGCCACGCTTTGTCTCTGGCCAACAAGAGGCAGAGCTGACCACGCTCCCAGCGGGATGCACGGCCTCATCTCCCGGCATTAATCACCCATGTTCCAGTGGGTCCTTAAGTGGATGTCCTCATCCATGTCAATTAACTGACGCTTCATTACTCGGTGCTGCAGACGGAGCGGAGATGCTATCGCAGGCTCTGGGAGCAGGGCTGAGGTCACGCACGGGACTCCGGCAATTATGGAACGCGTCCCTGAGGAAGCCGCGCTTGCAGGAGGCTCGGCTCGCCAGGCAGCCAAATCCCAGGGGAAATAACCCGGGCTGCCCCCAACCTTGTCACATCTTCAACCTGAGTGACGTGCAGTCAAGTGGCAACATCAATTAGCGCCGTTTGCTCTCACCGGTGCCTCGAACGCTGCTGCTGAGCAGCGAGTCCCCAGCCCTCCCACGCCGAGCACAGCAGCTCCACACAGCTCCTAAGCCAGCATTACACAGCCACATTCCCAACTTACAGGGCCATAAACCATGGCTGGAGTTTCTCCTGACCATCCCAGGATGGTGCAGAAGAGGCACAGGCAATACCCTCAGGGACAGCAGCCATCGATCCTCAAAAAGTCTTAACTGAGCACCACAAATCCACTCTCCTGCCTGGCACATGCAGTCCCTTGCACGGTGTGTGCTGTGCTGCCAGTGTCCCACAGTACACAGTCACCCCTCACCAGGGGTCCCTGCGCCAGCATGTTCCCATCTCCTCACTTCTCTTGTGCTAGGGCATGTGCCCTCCAGTGAGCTCCTGTTTTTCCACCTCAAGGATCCAAACTTGTCTCTCTCTTGCAGGAAGCACCTCGCCATTCCCAGATGACGTGTTGTTTTTGAAGCAGCTTCTGCTCAGCCTTTATCTGGAAGTCAGTGGAGTTGGCACCTCTGGCACAGCAGCCAGGCCAGGGAAGCTTCATTGCCCCCACCTTGCCACAGCTAAGCCTCATCCCATGGACGCTTCAGCTGGGGTCCAGAGCAGCTCCGCAGCCAAAGCTCTGCTTCTCCTCCCTGCCACCTTCTGCAGCAGGAGATGAACAGTCCTTTCCATACCCACAGAGATGCTGCACCAGGGAACGGCCTCTGCTCTCAATGGTTTTGGCTCATGGGGACAGAGCAGCCACTGGCAGAAGGGACACAGTGCCGCTGGGATGCTCCAACACTGCCAGGAAAGCAGAGCTGCCGAGAAAGACCTTCAGAGCAAACTTCAACAGAAATCATCGCATGTCAGAGCGTATCTCCTGCCCACACATCATCTCCAAGTCACAAGGAGACATTTTGCAGATCGGAGTTGGAAATGAGCACTTTGTGAATGACTGGCTTTATTTATTTTTTTAAGTCCTCAGGCAAGTCCCAGTGGGGGCTTTGGCGTCCAGCCCCAGACACACAGTGCCTGCAGACCCTGTCCCTGCCCATCTCCATGGAGCTGCTCATCCACCTCCAGCCAAGCCGTGTTTCTCCTGTTTTCTCACTGTTGCTTGGGACCAGAAATGCCAAACCCCTCAGCACTGCTGGGAAGACACATCCAGCTGCCTGTGGGGCATGTCTCCACCCTGCTCCCAGAGCATCCCGTCCAGCAGCCCTGGTCCCAGGTGATCATGCCTCTGCACAGCACCCAGCCCTGGCACCGTGCCACGGGCAGCACGGGCGCTTTGCCTCCAGCTGGGCAGCTGTGTGAGACAGTGGGGGGAGATGGAGACAAAACACCCGTCAGTTCCCACCGTGTCCCCACACGAAGGCGCCCAGCGCCGCTTCAGCAGAGCCAGAGACAGCAACTGATAAACCCAGAGAGCAGGAGAGATTCTGCAGCAGACAAAACCTCATTTCACAAGGAATCCTCATAAAACCAAATTAATGTTGAAGGATGAAGGCAGGTAAACCTCCCACAGTTAAGTTCAGGCCACTGAGACTCAGTTTAAATCTCTCAGCGGTTCTGATTTAATCAATGCATTTCCAAGTGAAATTAGATGAAGTACATCTCCATCACAGGAAATTATATAAGCTATCAAAGTCTGTAGGTGCAGTCCTGGTAAGAAGAGCCACAAGAAATATTCATATCAACTTGGAATTCCATGTTTAAGGAGGTAGTTCGGGTCCAGAATTTAACATTATTTCAGTGAAAAAAGTCACTCTGATGAAAACAGTGAGCCAAGGCAAGGAAGGGCCAAGCAGCAGCTTTGGGAGCATCCCTTGGAAAACCTGTAGTGGCTGCTGGGACACTGGGCTTGGCCAGAAACCCCCTCCCAGAAGCACCACCCAGCGCAACGTGGGAGGGAAGGAAGATGGAAAGAAAGACAGAAGGAAAACCCCTTTTTTTTAAAGGAGTAGATGAAAGCACCAATGAGGCAGATCCACCCAACACACTTGGCCTCCAGGAATTATCCTGATAGAAAAATTTTCCTGTCAAAACCAAACTCTGTTGGGCTTGAACTGCTATTACCTACTTGGTGACCACCAGCTGTCAAGGAGAACAACAGGCACCACAACCCAGAGCAGAGCAGCTCCTGCTCCTCTGGCTTAGCACATTGATTCCTGTAATCTGTCCTCCCAGTCCTTCTCCCCTCAGCTATGTTTAAAGGCTTAGGCACGCATACATTTCCATAATGAACCTCAGACCTGTTGGAAGTCCCATGGATTATTCACACCCTTCAAAGCTGTCCTTGGGAGTCACTGGCAGAGCTCACCACCGCCCTGTATACCTGCACACCCTATAGATACTGAGCAAAATAAGCCGCGTGGAGAGAACTCGCAGATCAGGTTGGGTGAGGGAAGATAAGAACAAGGCTGGAGAGATGGCCTCTGCCTTGCTGCCATTCCCTGTTACAGGCCAGGCTCTGAAGGAACATCAGCAACTCCTCCTTTCCAGCAGATGACCATTACATAAGGCAGAGCCACGCCGCGGTGCCCCAGCGCCGGGAGCAGCTGGACCAGCAGCTCGCCCGTCCTGTCAAGGGCTGGCAGGATGGCTGTGACTTGGGGCAGACCCCGAGCATCCCAGGCAAGCGTCAGCACCACCACAGCTCCCACCCGTCACCCCACCGAGACACCACAAAGGCAGGTGGTGGCTCCGGCGTTATTACAACAATTATTCACGCTCTGGGAAGTGGCTGCCGAAGCCCCGCGCCGCTCCCCTCGCCTCATCTGGGAAATTGCTGCCAGCGCGGAGGTACGAACCGCTGCATAAAAGCACAGTTTATTCAAGCATTATTGTGGCTGTTAAGTATCATAGCCGGTGACACCAGATGAATTTCTGTGGCAATCAATCCACCTGGGAGCAGCCAGCTCAGCCCCTGTGTGGATGTGGGATGAGTAAGGACTCCTCAGTGGAGGCCATTAACTCCCACTGCTTACTGCTCTCATTACTTCCCAGACTGCAAGGCTTGCATCTTTGACAAGCGGCTGAATCTACATTTGACAGCATGAACCTGATGAGTGAAATTCATGGAAAATGTTTGCTTTGGCAGTAACTACAAGGCCCATAAAGTTTCCTCAGAGCCAATGTGTAGGGATGTATGCCTTTTAATGGGTTGTTTTATACAATCGCCGAGAAATTGCAAACGGTGGTTTTACTCCTACAGCAAATCACTCCAGAGCTCGATGCTGTAAAAATCGTGGCATATTGTTTAAAACATTGTATTTGTAGCTATGGAGGGGAAGTCCTCGGCAGCGCTGGCAGCCAGCACGCTGCAGAAGGCTGCCGTGCCCTCGCAGGCGCACAGGCACTGACGCAGGCGTGTGCATGCACACGTATGTCCCTGCACACTCAGGGAGTGACAGAGCCACTGCCAGCCCCTCAAAGAACAGACTTTGCCCCGCAGCACCCGCACCTGCCAAGGGCAGCGCAGGGCTGGAGCATCCCTAGGATCTCACCAGGGGTTTCAGGGCAATGCTGCTCACCCAGCCCCGCTCCAAAATGGGAGCCCTCCCCAGCAGAGGACCACAGCTCAACTCGAGGTCAGGCCCTGCTATTGCCCCGGGGCGAAAGGGATCTGACTTGAAAGGAGCAGCAGGGTACCAACTCCCTGCCGCAGGCAGCTGCTCCAGGCAGAGGCTGTGCAGGGTGAACCGGGCGCTGCAAAGCTCCACTGCTTCTCCTGGAGCTATTTTTCTAGTAGTCTTCAAGAAAATGAGGAGAAATGACATGGGAAATGTCAGAAATAAAGCCAGAAGCAATTAGAGTTAGAGAGAAGGGAGAGCAGCAGGAAGGTTAGCAGTAAAGTTATCTCTTATTAAAAATAAAACAGGGAGGGACTGGAAGCTGATGAGGTGGCGGAGAGGACAGCCTGGTGCTGGGGAGCCAGGATGCACAGCACAGAAATTCACAAGGCGAATGAATCAAGGAGGGAAGCAAGCAGAGGGCTCCTGTTTCCGTTTGCTAAACTCTGCTCAAAAATAACAAAGCAGAGGGCATCCTCTGTTCCCAGGATTACAGTCTTCTGTTGCTCCAGCCCTGGGAAATGGGCTTTTCACCTGCCAAGGATAAATCCAGACACAAGGCACCCTAAGAAAACCCTCAGGTGCTTTTCTCAGGAGGGATTCCTAAGGTCACTACATCACCATGGACTCTGTCCTTCCCACACACAGCAGCACATCCTTGGCGGACAGACAAACAGACATCTCTGGCGGCAGCGTGAAGGTGCTCCTGTGCCTGGGCCATCAGGGTGCACCAGCCAAGGGCACGGGACAAAGCTGGGGGAACGGGAGCTGGCTCGCCACGTGCCGCTGGGATACACGGCACGGCACACGCGAGGGTGACAGAAAGGCCGAGGGCCTCCCCAGCTCCTTGGCACAGACAAAACCTCAGTTCAGGTTTCACCCTCCAGGACTCCATCCACAGCCCAGGCAGACGGACAAAGCCTCCAGTGACTCGCCAGGGGTGACGGACAAAGGCCTCTCGCATCACTGCTCGCTGCCCGCAGCGTTCGGGGGGCCCTGCCCGCCTTCCCCCCTGTCCCCAAGCCACAGCCATGATCTCCTGGAGCGTGGGGCTGCAGTGGGCAGCGTGGGCTGGTGGGCTCCCCGAGGCGCTGCGTGGGGTAGGGCGGGCAGCAGGGCTGCATCCATCCATCCATCCATCCATCCGCTCACCCCACAGCCCCCTGGGCACCCAGTCCTGCTCCTTGGGGAGCAGCTGCAGGGCCTGGCATGAGCTGCAGTAGTGGGGTGGCTGCTCGGGATCCCTCACCTTGGGACCCCTCTCACAGCAGCAGGTGACGTGCCAGAACCACCGTCCCATTCGGCAGAGGGAGGGTTGGGGTTTGACCCCTGCCTCACAGAACTGCTCAAATCCCAGACTTCCTAAACACAAAACCGGGTTGGGGGGAGTGGAATGGATCGCAGATCTCACTTTTCCTTAGGGTCTCACTTGTTTAACCTGCCGCTGTTTTCACTCGATTCCACCGAGATGGGCTTAAACCACCAAAACCCAGGTACTGCTGTGGCTCCGGGGCCACGCACAGTCAGGGGCCGGGGCTCTCCAGCCACAGCACCATGGAAATAATAAGATTTCGGCTCAGATGACTTCGCAGCGGTAATGAAAATGTGTTACGTAACAGTTTGCCTCCGTCTCCTCTGCTTTGCAATTCTCGATTAATCTCCCAAACACATCCATCCATCCATCCATCCATCCATCCACCCATCCATCCGCCCGCGTCCCGGCCGCCCCCCCGGCCCCTTCCCCCGAGCGGCCCCCGCCGGGGCGGCCAGAGGGGAGCGAGCAGCCGGCGAAGGGACAGGGAGCGCGGATCCATCTCCCGGGCAGGGCGGGCGAGCGGGGCGGGGGAGCCGGGCGGGGGGTGCCCCGGCACCGCGCGGAGCGAGAACCGGCCGCGCTCCCCGGCAGCCGCC